>PVIH01015958.1:5942-40395 GCA_004025045.1 Sigmodon hispidus
CCAGTGAGGGGCTGGGGTGTGGCTCTGTGGTAGAGCCCCTGCCTAGAATCCCCCAGTGAGGGGCTGGGGTGTGGCTCAGTGGTAGAGCCCCTGCCTAGAATCCCCCAGTGAGGGGCTGGGGTGTGGCTCAGTGGTAGAGCCCCTGCCTAGAATCCCCCAGTGAGGGTTTGGGGGAGTTGGGGAAGTAGTACTGTGATTGAGCCCTTGCCTATCAGTAACAATACCCACATACTAGAAACAGTAACAACAAAAAACGGATATGTTCCTTCAAAAAGATACATTAATTTCCTAACCTCAGCTACTGCCCACGTGACTTTACCTAGAAATAGGAGTTGGGTGTGGTTGTGCACACTATTAATCCTGGCACTATGGAGGCAGAAACAGCTAGATCAGTGTGATTTTGAAGCCAGCCCTGTCTACATAGTATATTACAGGCTAGCCAGGGTTACATAGTAAGACCCTGACTGACACCTCTCTGCCACCCTCAAAAGGCATCATAAGTCATAAAACATGTGGGGGTTTTAGGAAAAGTACTTTGAGGCCACTGAGATGGCCCAGCTGATAAAGGCACTTGGTGCCAAGCTGGATGCCCCGAGTGAGCACCATCAGAACCCACCTGCTGGGAGGAGAGAACTGGCTACTCTATTTTTGTTTTGAGATAGAGTTTCTCCGTGACCAGGCTGACTTCCACTCACAGAGATCTGTCTGCTTCTGCCTTCCGAGTGCTGGGATCAAAGGCATGCGCCACCATTGCCTGGCAGCTGTTGAGAATTGACTCTTGGAAGCTGACCTCTGATCTATAGCACACATGCTCTGGCATATGCCTGCCTCCACACAAATGAAAACAGCATAAAAACAGAGTGTTATCAAAATCTACCCCTCTCGTGAGACTGGAGTGGTGGTGTCCCACCAAAAGAACAACAAGGTCCCCATGCTGCAGTTGTTTTCATGGGCAGTCTGATCCACTAACACAGGCTGTGGTGCCAGGAATCAGAGCTGAATGGTGCCCAAGGTGGGGTGGCACCTTATGGGTCTCACAGTCAAAGAAACACAGAAACCTGTTTTAGTCTTCTCAAACACACAGTTTCCTTTCAGACTCTTTATTATCTCAAGTAAGAAAAAAATTTAAAATAAATAAATTAAGATAAATACCCATAATAAATAAGAAAAAACCCAAAAAGATACTTCCCCAGAATCAAGAATATTTAGGAAGCATAGCTGGGGCTTCGGCCCTGCAAAGACCCCACCATGCTCAGTGGGTCAGAGGAGCCCACATCTGGGGGCTCTGGGGCCGGGAAGCCTGGTCGTTCCTGGGGCTGGTGGAGCAGGCCAGGCACAGGCAGGAAGCGCACGGATCCCCAGGATGCTGGGTTCTGTTTTGGAGAGTGCCTCTGAGGCAGGCGCAGGGGCAGGCCGTGGGCTTCAGACTGGTACACATTGTATCCGTCCTCTAGCAGAAGTTCCCTGAAGCTGCAGGCCTTGGGATCAAAGTGAGGCTGTAGGAGGGAGCAAAGCATCAGTGATCACAGTGCATTTCCATTTGCCAAGCCCTGACCCAAGGGTCCAGCCTCAGACTCCTCCTTCACACTTAGGGTCTAGCCCCAGACTCCTCCCTCAGACCTAGGGACCAGACTTGGCCTCACACATGGGCCTCTCTATCTGCAGACCAGCAGGTTCAGGCTCAGGTTCCTTCCTTAATTTTTCTGTGCAGTGTTGGCAGTGTGCCCACTACTTCCTGTCATGGGTACCAGAATGTCCCACTGTCAGCAGGAGCAGAACCTGTGGACGCTCATGTGATCACATACAGGATTACAGTCCAGGTCTCTCCATACATACATCTGCCCTTCACATACATCAGGACTCAAAGCCAGTGGTGTCTACCTGGGCCTCAGTTTTCTCCTCTTATAAACACAGGACCACAGCCAAGGGAGAATGCACAAACATACACTCTGGTTTTCAGCATGGGGCCTCTGAGAGAGGACCACAGGAAAGGACTTACCGATCCGTACAGGGTTCCATCAGGCCGTTGGCAAAGAAACCTAGAAGCCTTGACACCCCGTATTTGAATGACTCCTGGCTTCAAGGCTTTGAGCTCCAGGAGACCTGTGGGACCAAACAAAGATACTCAGGGTCGGTCTGTATCGGGGAGGACCCGGGACCCCAGTCTCTCACCACACTCACTTTCTGGGCTGCGGTGTGTGGTGCCTACCACTGTACCATCCTCCCTCATCTCCAGGTGGGCTTCGGTGTCCTGGTCGTCATCTGTGTAGAGATGCCTTTGCCGGACTTGACTGCCAAACTGGAGGAGGGGGCTGGAGTCAGGGATGGGGTGTGCCTGGCAGACCTCCAGCAGTAAGACAGCCAACAGGACCCCATCTCTAGATCTCATCCAGTCCATCAGTATCATACTCCTCTAAGAAAAGCTCCTGGAAGCAGTTGTCTGGGACTGGCTTCTGTCTTGGGTGCCCCAGCAAAGCAGATTCGGGTTCAGACTGGGGCTCAGGCAAAGTGAATGCCTGTATCTCCCGTTGAATCCCCAGCTGACAGGACACTAAAGGCTGTCTGGTGAACTCAGAAGTATCAGAATTTATACCCAGACAGGTCCGCCCACGTGCCCTCCCCACTCCTGACGCGTGATATTTGACACACTTGGCAGAAACCTGAATTCCACCGTGGCCAGGGCGGCCTGGATGAATGATGCAATGGGGGTCTTTCAAACAGGGGTCTGAAGTAAAAGGACTGGGCATGGAATGGACCCCTGGGTCTTAGGGACGAGTACTGGGGTCTGCATGCCTAGATATGAGGGAAGAGGCTGGGGTCCTGATCCAGGATCTGAGGGAGGAGGTTGGGCTCTGAAGGAGGAGGTTGGGGTCTGAGGGAGGAGGCTGGGGTCTGAGGGAGGAGGCTGGGGTCTGCACTCCTGGGTCTGAAGTAGAACAGCCAAAGCCCAGAACTCTGTATCTGAGAGAAGAGGGGTCTGGACCCCTGATATGAAGGAGGAAAGCTGAAATTGGAGCCCTGGGGTCTGCACCCTTGGGTCTGAGGGAGGAGGCTTGGAGTCTGGCTCCTGGGTACTAAGAAGGAGCCCTGGACCTCAGACTTTCTGTGCAAGCAACTGAGCTGTTCAGTCCACTCTATTTAAACTTTAAGGTTCAAGGAGTTTTTTTTTTGGGGGGGGGTCTGAGGCTTTTTTTTTTTAATCATCAGGAAAGCTGCATCAGCTGTGTGGAAGTCTCCCAGCTGGCTGCAGGCCAGTCACCCTCAGCAACCCCTGCTTAGCACTCAGATGCTGTCTGTACTCATCTACAGTGCTTCCTGATGCAATCTTACCATTTCTTTCACCAGAGACTGTCCTGCACTGGTACTCCCCAGATGCCCTGGGGGATGGGTAGATCCGTCTCTTTCCCACCAGAGCCTCAGGGAGGAGAAGAGCTGGATGTTTTCTTCCAGTCGGTGGCGTGCTGGGGCAAATTCCTGGGTTTGAAGGAGAAAGCCTGAGCAAGAACCTTTGGGATTGAGGGTGGAGGCTGGGCAATGGACCTTTAGGTCTGAGGAGGGCCTGGGCCTGGGCAGCTTGGAGAAATGATCTAATTTTGGCTCAGTCAAATGGAATTCCTGAGCCTTTGTAAGGTGTCAATTCTCAGATAAGGGCGAGGCTGTAGAGTGGACCCTACAATTAAAGGCTGGGGACACCAGGAAATAAGGGCCTTTGTCTCCAGCCACACTAGCAGCCAGCTGGTCAACTCTCCATCTCTTCCTGGTCAGAAAAAATAAAAATAAAATAAAAACATTACTTGCTCTATTTGCTGGTCTAAAAAGTAACAGCTGGACCCTAGACTTCAGGATCGCTCCAAAGAGGGATTTGGGGCTAGGACTGTGGGATGTGTACTTGGCTACAGGCAGAGGCTCGTGCCTGGGCTGTGGCAGCTGGCAAACAGGTTCTCCATCCTCTTGGGAGGGTGCAGCTGGCAGGGTTTGGGAGGGGGTGGATGTCCAGACCTTACTTCATGGGGCGTGGCTACTCCCACAGCATCCAGGTAAAGGGAGGAGACGCTAAGACCCAGCACTAGAGAAGGAACTCTGCTCCCGGGCTCAGCCTTGCAGCTGGGCGCTAGTTCCCGGGTCCATGCAAAGGATGCGGCAACTTCTGGAAACCAATTGGGTTGTCCATCGTGGCATCAGTGATCCTTGAAGGGACAAGGGGCGCGGTGCCCATGCACCTGGGCGGAGGACAGGGAGTGGTTCCTGCCTCACCTGAGCGCTCTGTGAGGCGCCGGGTAGGATGCTCCGCCTCCTGCTACCTGCCTGGCTTGAAGGACGGAGGCTGCACACCTTGGAACCGTGCCTCTTTTTTTCTCTCCCCGACTTGAGTCTCCAAGCCTTCTTGGTCAATTGCAGGAAAGAAGCCTAAAGGGGAGGGTTACACAAGGATGCTCCAGACCTACAAGCGCGGCCATTGAAGGCTTTGAGAAGTTCAGACAAAGAGAATCTGTTTGTACCACCAGCAAGAGGCTCAGGTTAGTCGGCACTGGGTTGACGGGTATCTAGGCCAGGCTAACTCTATCCCGGCCTTCCTCAAAACCTGGAATCCAATCCCAACCTATCCCCTAAGAATCTCTTCCCTCCTGCTCTTAACTCGGGAAACTAAACCAGTTCATGGAAGTTCCAAGGTTCTCAGGCTTCTCCTGAGATGCTTGCAGTGGGCTTTTCGCTAGCTACCTTGGAATCACCCAAGCTTTTGAGTTCACTAAGCCGGGCAGACTTGGGTTGAATTTTCTTTAGTATGTAACTTGTCCTTTTTTTTTTTTTTTAAAGATTTATTTATTTATTATGCATATAGTTTTACAGAAGAGGGCACCAGACCTCATCATAGATGGTTGTGAGCCACCATGTGGTTGCTGGGAATTGAACTCAGGTCCACTGGAAGAACAGTCAGTGCTCTTAACCTCTGAGCCATCTCCCCAGCCCCCGTAACTTGTCCTTATGTGGGATAAACAGACATTTATTCCTGTCTCACAGGGAAAGTTACACAGCATCCAGGGGCTTGCTTTTTCAGTTCTAAAATCCTCCTCCTCACCTGGGCTTCCCCTGGCTGCCAGCGGCTGCCTGTGGAGGTAGAATGAGTCCCTTACATATAAACACACATGAGAAAGGCTTGCAACCTTCCATTTGCATGTCTCCTGACCCCATCCCTGGAGATTCAAAGCTTCACATCTCTGGACTTAGGCTCTCTGACCCAGGAGTTGCTCACGTTAGTTAGCTCCGGAGGAGTCCCAGACTCTGTGGCTCACACTGTGTGCCTTCTAACCCCCCTCTTCTCTCCTACAGCCATGTGGACCCCCAGCCGGAGGCAGCTCTGCCTGGCCTTCTTGCTGGTCTGTGTGCTCTCTGCCGGTTCCTTCCTTTTCCACCTGTATGGAGGAAACTTCTTTCGAAATGAGCTAACGCTCTCTCTCCTGTGTCCAGACTATGATCTGCTGAAGGCCCCAGTGGCCATGGTATGTCTGCCCCGCCCATTGCAGACATTCAATGTCTCCCCTTCCTATCCCAGGCAATTCTCCTCACTCTCTGGGACTTGGACCATTTCCCCTGGAGGCAGGTTTGGCAACCAGATGGGACAGTATGCCACATTGCTGGCCCTAGCCCAGCTCAATGGCCGCCAGGCTTTCATCCATCCTGAGATGCACGCCACCCTAGCCCCTGTGTTCCGCATCTCCCTCCCCGTGCTGGACCCTGAGGTAGACAGCCTCACGCCTTGGCAGCATTTAGTCCTACATGACTGGATGTCGGAGGAGTACTCCCGTTTGGAGGACCCCTTCCTGAAGCTGTCTGGCTTCCCTTGCTCTTGGACCTTTTTCCACCATCTCCGGGAACAGATCCGCAGGGAGTTTACCCTGCATGACCACCTTCGGGAAGGTGCTCAGCATGTGCTGAGCGGGCTTCGAATAGGACCCACGGGCATCCGTCCTCACACTTTTGTGGGTGTCCATGTGCGTCGTGGAGACTATCTGAAGGTGATGCCTAATCGCTGGAAGGGTGTGGTGGGTGACCGAGCTTACCTCCAGCAAGCCATGGACTGGTTCCGGGCCCGACACAAAGACCCCATCTTTGTGGTGACCAGCAATGGCATGAAATGGTGTTTGGAGAATATTGATACATCCCATGGTGATGTGGTCTTTGCTGGCAATGGGCGGGAGAGTACGCCAGGGAAAGACTTTGCATTGCTCACACAGTGTAACCACACCATCATGACCATCGGCACCTTTGGCTTCTGGGCTGCCTACTTAGCTGGTGGAGACACTGTCTACCTTGCCAACTTCACCCTGCCAGACTCAGAGTTCCTGAAGATCTTCAGGCCTAAGGCTGCCTTCTTGCCCGAGTGGGTCGGCATTAATGCAGATCTGTCCCTGCTTCAGGCTCAGGTTGACTCTTGGATGCCGCCAAGTATTTTAAGATAGGTCTGAATCATCTGGAGTTAGCCATCTACGTCTGTCTCTAGAGGCTTGTGGCTCTGAATGTCTGTAGTAGTCCAGGAGCTGGTGGGTACTCATTTCCAGACTTTCTGATGAGGGGCTTTCTGGAAATGTGGGGATGTCCTAGAGATATTCCAGCAGAACATCACTGTCTGATTGCTGGAGAAGTCCAAGTGAGCCTTCTGAGTTTCTCCTCACCTCCAGCTCACCTTCTTAGGAGGTCTGGACTATGGAGGGGAAGAAACTCCTGACTCGCCAGTTGGCCTTCCGAGTTCCTGTAGGTGGCTGTTTCTGAGAGCCTGGTCCGATGCCTACCAACATTCTAGTTAGTGAAGAATTCAACGAGAGAGAGTGCATGCAAACACTGTACCTCCCCACTGCCACAAACATGGAGTGATGTGAGACAGCATCCTAGCATCGTGTTAGAAAGACAACTGGAGCTGATCCGAATTCCAACTCCTCGGCCCTAGAGAAACTGCAGGACTTTTAGGATGGAGAGTAAATAGGTTAAAGTGTGGGAGGGAGGAGACACCACTGCTGAGGGGCTGCACTCGAGGGAGCCTCACCTAAAGATTTGGGGACTGTAAAAAACAGCTGAAAACCTTTAAAGAAATAGCTTAACCCTGAATTTAAAATCAAGGAGGTTTCTTTTCTGATGCTACGGGGACTTGGGTCTCTTCCGCAAGTGACTAGGCTTACAAAAAACACGGGAGTGCTCCTGGGCTCACTAAGGCACTAAATCTGGCTTTGAAAATGTCCAGGGTGAAGAGTCTGAAGGTATTCCAGACCCCCGAATCCAGCTTAAGGCCCTGCAAAGGCACAGACTCAGAGCAAGAAGGATGGACGTTTGACTGAGCTGTCTGTCCTTGATGCTTTTTCAAGAGTGAGATTTCCTCAGATAACATTTAATCTAATCATATTCCCAGGGCGTTTCTGGGTACCCTTTCCTAACTAGGCCTGTACAGACTAGAGAGAGAGAGCTGTGAATTAAAGGGCCACATCAGCAATCCATTATCTGAAGTTTTTGGAGCTGTGTACTGCATGTGTGAATGTGCAACACAATGGAGGTGTGTGTGTGTCTGTGTGTGTCTGTCTGTCTACCAGGGGATATTCATGACACACGCACAATGGAGGGGTGTGTGTCTGTGTGTCTGTCTGTCTACCAGGGGATATTCATGACACATGGATACTGTACATACTCAGATCTGGCCATCCTTGCTGTTATATTTGTGGTCCATTTCCCCTTAGTACCCTTCTCTGAAAACTTTGGTATTGGCTACCAGACCTATCTTGTGTTCTGTCTTATTTTGAAACGGTCTCTGTAACCCAGGCTGGTCTAGAACGCACTATATAGACCAGGCTGGCCAGGAACTGGTGGCAATCTTCCTGCTTCAGCCTCCCAAGTGCTAGGACTACACGTGTGGGTCACCATGCCTGGATCCAGACCTCTCCTTATTGGGGTTTGAG
Source organism: Sigmodon hispidus (assembly GCA_004025045.1). Lineage (NCBI taxonomy): Eukaryota > Metazoa > Chordata > Mammalia > Rodentia > Cricetidae > Sigmodon > Sigmodon hispidus. The sequence continues at coordinate 13,883 of PVIH01015958.1, forward strand.
GTGAGAAGAGACGGGTATCACTGTTGAACTACGTTTCCCATGAGGAGGGAAATAGGGAAAGAGAGAAGCTCCGGTGCCTTCTGGGAGTTGTAGTCCCAGTTTAGAAGGCTAGCCACTTCCCACATCTTCTTATCTGGATCTCAAGGTTTCTAGCCAGCCAGAGCGGATCACGACGGAACCTTGGGGGCAATGAAGACCAGAAAGGAGGTCAGAACAGGTTAGCGGCTTCCGTAGCTGCTGGGAAAGTTCTACGAAAAGGCTGCCACCCTGTGACGTCATGGAGGGACGGGCGGGGCCTGCTTTGTTGCAGTCCAATCAAACTTAGAGTTGGATTTCTGGGCGGGGTCAAAGAGAGTCTTAAGAAATATTTCTTAAGGGAATTGGGGGTCCCCCAAGTGGGATGTGGCCCGAGTGTTTTGTGAAGAGGGGGCTACCGGTGACTCTCGGAGCCAGTAGAAAAACCCTAAATTCTCCCCAGTCTTCCAAGAAAAATCTTAATCTTAGTCGTGAGAAAGTATCTGGGTGAAGCATTAGCGCGTGAGGGCACGAAGTTAAAAAGCCGCTGTTTTAAGGTACTGGGAGCCAGAGAAGAGTGTGTCCTAAAAGTTAGGGGTCTCAGTCTTGAGGAAGTGTCGACAGGTATCCCAGAAACTGGGGGTGGCTTTGGAGGCATGCTCAAGTTTTTGTAGGATCTTCAGGTTCAAGGATTTAGGGTATTTTTTATTCTGAAGACTTTCTTAGTTTGGTAGTTTCCAAGTTGGTTATTATTAGATAAACTTATTTACTTATCTATTTAACTAGTTAATTTGGAGACAGAGTGTCCACATAGGCCACGACTTCCTTCTCCTGCCTCAGCCTCCCAATTGCCCATACCCTGGCCTTTGATGGTTTATCTGGTTTTGATTGTCTAGTTTGCTGTGTCACGGGGTTTGCAGGGCTTGAGAGTCTGAATGTTGATCAGTTCTCAGGCTCAGAGCTAAAAATTACATGAGTTTTGGGGGAATTTTGGAGTTAGCCCATGAGTTTGAAGTTTGAACAGGGCAAGGTCTGGATGGTCCCGGGTTTGGGATCTGGTTTAATAGTTTGCAGGAATGTAATGAAGACTCTAAAATTTTAAGTTTCCTGGGCTCGGGGTGTGTGTGCCTGAGTTCAGACTTCGGACTTTTGATTAATTAATGTCTTCTTTTTACTTGGGAATTTACCAAAGGTCCTCGTATTGAACTTTGGGGTCCTCTAAGACTGTTTTTGGCTTCTGTTTAGCGTCCCCCCTGCCCTCGTTTTGGGGTGAGAGGATCCTCTGGCGGTGCTGGCGAGCTGTGCGCTCTGGCCTCCATGGGGCCACGTTTTACACTCTTGTTGGTGGCTCTGGCCGAATGCCTGTGTCCAGTGAGGCCCTGCATCATGTGTGACCCGTTTGTAGTGGCTGCGCTAAAGACTTTGGAGCAGAGTTACCTGCCTGGCCACCTGGCACCTGAACATCATGAAAACGTAATGAAGAGGGTAGAGCAGGCGGTGAAGGACTTCAAGGATCTGCCTTTCAATCAGGATACCTATGTGGGGGCCGTGGGTAAGGAGGGCAGGTCAGGGTGAAGACCCTGGGTTCTGAGAGAGGGAAGGGCTGAGGCCACAGGGCCTGACACAGGCACTCTGCGTTCAAGAATGGAAAAGTCGCTGGGTATAATCGTCAATACCTTTATCCCAGCACTTGAGAGGCAGAGGCAGGAGGATTTCTGAGTTTGAGGCCAGCCTGGTCTACGTAGTGAGTTCCAGGACAGCCGGAGCTACATAGTGACGCCCTGTCTCAAAATAGAAGGAAAAAAAAAAGAATGAAAAGGTCTTGGGAAACAAAATCATAGAGTTCCTCCCCATAGCTCATAATATTGGTTGTAGCAAGTTTGACAAAACTACAACTCCCAGAAGGCAAGGAACCTTTTTTAGCCAGGCCTCCTCATGGGTATTGTAGTTTCTATGTGGTGGCAAGCCTATATGTCTTCCACACACAGATGAAGACACACTGGAACAGGCATCCTGGAGTTTTCTGAAGGATCTGAAACGTATCACAGACAGTGATGTAAAAGGTAAATGGACCAGAGGATGAGGGCAGAACCTCCGGTGATGCTTGATTCTTCAAGCCTCTGCCTAAGACTTGTTACCCTGGCTCCTACTTCCTGGCCATGTGGCCTTGAGCCTGGGGCTGGGCAGCTTCCTCAGCCCTAATGTGGAGATTACAGTTGTCTCCCTTTCTCAGAGACTGTGAGGATTCAGAGAATTAACAGTTCTATAATTCTTCCCTGAAAGGCTAGAGTGTGGGAATGCCAGAGAAAACAGGTGGAGCATCCCTGCACTCAAAGCTACTGAGGAGGCTGCGGAGGGATGGATCTGATAGTGGTGGTGCACACCTTCCATCCAAGCACTGGGGAGGCAGAGGCAGTCACATGCCTGAGTGTGAGGCCAGCCTGGGCTATGCAAGTTCCAGACCAGCCAGAACTACATGATAAGACTCAGAAAGGAGAAAAAAAATGAGACGTAGGATATTGGGTATAGTATGCTGGTGTATGCTTGAAGGTGGAGATGGATCAGATAGGTGTTCAAGGACACCCTCACCTACACAGAGAGTCAGGACGCTTGTAACCCCGTAGCATATGGAATACTTCACTCACCTCCGACTGGAGTTTGGGGAGCACCTTTCCTGCCTCTGCTTCCTTCTAGGAGAGCTCTTTGTAAAGGAATTATTCTGGATGCTCCGTCTGCAAAAGGACATCTTCGCCACCCTTGCTACGAGGTTCCAAAAAGAAGGTGAGGAAGACGGAAGCCAAGGACCCAGCCATGAGCTTCCTCAGCCCTCCCCTCCATCCCTGCCCTCAAGAACACCTCCCCCAGGATCCTCCCCACATGCCTACAGCTCCTAATTCTCAAACCTCCGCTCAGCACCCACTCCCATTAATTTAGAAAGAAATATGATCCTCTGGAGATTGGTAGCAAAACCTGTCATCCCAGCACTTGGGAGGCTGAGGTGGGCAGATTGCCAGATTGGAGCAAGCTAGGAAGAGCCTGGGCTATACAAGACTCCTTCTGAAAACAAAAACAAACCTGTTTTTCTTTTTCTTTTCTCCCTCCTTTCCCCCTTCGGAGGCAGTTTATTGTCCCAACCAATGTGGTGAGTCCAATATGCATAATGCATCTCTCTTGTCCCATGAGCCTCCCCCAAGGATGGGTGATTTTTTTCCTCTCCATTTGCGATACCCCGGACCTTCAGTCCTGGCTCTGCAGCTTGGATTTCTTAGGTAGTGGGTGGTATTCTAGCTGCACTCCTTACTGAGTTTGGTGGGGGCACTAACACTTGGTGTGAACAGCTGCCCCAGCCCTTGACCTTGCCACATTCTCCTTTTAGCCCCACCCCTTAGTGGGAGAATCCAACTTTAATGTTCGTCCTTCAGGCACCATGTTGCAGACTCTGATCTGGTGTAATAGGTGTGAGAAGCAGGTCCACGCTTGTCGGAAATCCATGGACTGTGGGGGTGAGAGCACAAACCCCAGCTGAAGGCCCTAGTGTGAGAGGGTGGGGGCAGGGAAGAGGCAGCCACAGCAGGGCTCTCCCAGAAGTATCTGCAGCCCCCTCCGTTTGCACAGAACGCCGGATAGAGGTGCATCGACTGGAGGACATGGTCCTGGACTGCCAGCTCAGTTGGCATCATGCTTCTGAAGGACTTACGGATTACAGTTTTTACAGGGTGGGACATCCAGCTCCTGTGACCCTTGACCCTAAGTCTGTTAGATCTGTGTGAGCCCCTGGGTCCCCTGCCCTGAGCCCAACCCTCATGGCCTGTTAGAACCCAGAGAGATCCCATGCCCTGACCAGGGACTTTCGTGCCCTAGGCACACTGCCTGCATGTGTAGTAAGGAAGTCTAGGATGCCTCCTGTCAGGATTAGGGAGATGAGCAGTCCTGATTTCCTGCCTTCCCTGCACCGAGGCCCCGTGAACTTTTCACTCTACTCCCCCAGTCCCCAAATTCCCCAGGCCTCTGTGACCCCTTGAGCTTGGGTCTAGGTTTGGGGGAACAGTTCTGAGACCTTGATGTCCAAGGGGAAAGAACCCTACCTGACCAAGACGATGGTGGGTCCAGAGGATGCCGGTGACTACCGCTGCGAACTGGGGACCATCAACGCGGGCCCTGCTACTATTATCCATTTTCGTGTCATAGGTCAGTCTGGGGTGTCAGAAAAGCGGCATTTGGGATGGGAGAATCTCTGGAGGTGTGGCCTCACCCATGGGGTTTGATTTCCTATGGGTATGGCCTAGTTTTTTGGGTGTGTGGCTATGGCTATAACCAGGGTCTGCGCTAAGGGGCATGGCCTCTCTTAGGTGTTTTCTGGTTATGAAGGTGTGGCTTCCTACCTGAGGGATTGTCTTAGGCCTCAGTTGGATTTACTGGGGTGCATCCACCCTCTAGAGAGGGCTAGGATTGTGGGACAGACATGCCTTTACCAGCTGCTGCCAGGACTGCCCTTTGGCTCTCTCTGTCAGTATTGCCCCAAAGGACATTACAAGACAAACCAGCACCAAACATCATAACCCAGGAGGAGGAGGCTCCTGGGCAGGTGACTATAGAAGCCCCAGAGCCCGTAATTACACACGTCCATCAACCGAAACCATCAAGAAATCTGAGACACGGCCTCTTAATACTGCTGATCATTGGCATCGTAGTTCTGGTGGGCAGCATCATTGCCTGGTGAGCTGTCAAGTGGGAAACCTGGAGGGAGGGTGGACTTGTATGAAGGGGAGATGCTTAGATAGTTGAGTAGGCTTGGACAAGAGCAGGGCTTTGGGGCAGGGCTTGAAGGGAGAAGTGTGGTCTTGGGTAAGGAGAGGAAACGGAATAGAAGGCTGTGGAAAAGGGCTTGGATGGATGGATGGATGGATGAGGCTTTAAGGAAAGGTCGAGGCCTTGAGGAGGAAATCTGGAGAGGGCTGGACTTGGGTGGAGGGCGGGGCTTCCTACAACCAGTGCTGACTAGGACAGGAAGCTGTGGAGCACCTTCCTTTGGGGCTCACTTAGGCGAGGCCTGTATAAAGTGCTAGGAAAGTGTTCCTCACTCAGCTTGTGATCTAATGTGGTTCTTTGTGCCCATGTCCTGCTCCCAGGGTACTTCACTTTAGGAAAACTAGAGCTAAATCGAAGGCTTCCAGTTTAGGTGTCAAGTCCTCACGGTTAGAATTTAAGTCATCTGCGCTGGAAAAGTCCTCTGTCCAGATGGAGCCGTCTGCACCGATAGAATCGATGACCTCTAAGCCTGAGGCTGAGAGTGCCCCCGAGGAAACAGAGGATAAGGGTGGGGAGTCAGAAAGTCAATAAAGATTGGACCTGTTGTCTCAGTATCTGACTTACTCTTGGGGACTGGTCCTGACTTCTGGCTCCAAGAGAGGATGGATGCTACCCCGTCTGAGGAGGGAGTAGCTGGAATTTGGGACCTCCCTCTGCAGGGGGCTCATGAATGGTGGGCCCAGAATCAAGGCATCAGCCAGGGCTGGCCAGTCCTGCCCCATCTCCTCCCCCAGGGCTCCTCACAGGACGCCCTCTCCCCGCTCTTCCTGCCGGGTTTCCTCTTGCCTTTTCCTGTCCCCCACCCAGTGCTGGGAGCCAGGGCAGTGGAGAACACTTTCCAGAGGGATTGGGACTTATCGGAGGCCAGCGGTACCAGGGCCTCCGGGTGCTACAGGACCCGAAGCAGGGTAAGACCCACAGCAAGGATCCTTCCAGGGACCCAGAGGTCCCTTGACCTCCCTGGGATCCAAGAGCCAGAAGTCATTCTCCTTCCGTTCCGTTCCCACCTCTCTCCCACGGCCTTAGGACTTGGGGCCTTACCCTCTTCCCTTAGGGCCATGCTATCTGGTGAACGAAAGGAGGGCGGAAGCCCCCGCTTTGGGAAACTCCATCTCCCAGTGGGCCTGTGGATCAATTCCCCAAGGAAGCAGCTGGCCAAACTGGGGCGGCGCTGGCCCAGCGCTGCCTCTGTCAAGTAAGTGGACATCCCCTGTGGCATGCCTGGCATCTGTCCCTGTTTACCACTGAGTCACGCCTGGGACCCTACAAAGGTGGGCAGTGGTTTCTGTCTAATCAGAGAAGCGAGCTGGGCTGGGGGTGGCATTAGGTGTGGGGAGGGATGAGCTGGGGCAGGCCTGCGGGCCCTGGGTGAAGGAAGCACACTAGGCAGGGCGCAGGGCTTTGATTCATTTTCCTTCCTGCCCTCTCTGTTCATTTAGGAATTTCCATCAAAGGTTTTTCCTTTATTAATTATAACACATCTCTCTTACCTCTATTCCTCCCACCCTACCACCTTGGTTTTCTGCCCCCACCTCCCACTTTCTCTGCGTCTCTCTCGGGGTCACTTGCTCTGGGTTTGTCTCTGGCTGTCTCTGGTCTGTGTCTTCTCTGCCCACTTCTTCCCTTCTCAGGTCTTCGTCCTCCGACACGGGGAGCCGCAGCAGCGAGCCCCTGCCGCCGCCGCCACCGCCGCACGTGGAGCTGCGGCGCGTCGGGGCGGTGAAGGCGGCGGGGGGCGCGTCCGGCAGCCGTGCCAAGCGCATCTCGCAGCTGTTCCGGGGCTCGGGGGCCGGCGGTGCCGGGGGTCCTGGCACACCCGGGGGTGCTCAGCGCTGGGCCAGCGAGAAAAAGCTGCCTGAACTGGCAGCGGGTGTAGCCCCGGAGCCCCCGCTGCCCACGCGCGCCGCTGTGCCCCCGGGCGTGCTCAAGATCTTCGCAGCCGGGCTGGCGTCGGGCGCCAACTACAAAAGTGTGCTGGCCACCGAGCGTTCCACGGCGCGCGAGTTGGTGGCGGAGGCGCTGGAGCGCTACGGGCTGGCTGGCGGGCGCGGAGCGGGAGACGGAGGCTGCGTGGACGCCTACGCGCTTTGCGATGCGCTGGGCCGGCCCGCGGCGGGCGTGGGCGGCGGCGAGTGGCGCGCGGAGCACCTGCGCGTGCTGGCCGACGCCGAGCGCCCCCTGCTGGTGCAGGACCTGTGGCGCGCACGGCCCGGTTGGGCGCGGCGCTTCGAGTTGCGTGGCCGCGAGGAGGCACGTCGGCTGGAGCAGGAGGCCTTCGGGGCTGCGGACGCAGACGGTTAGCGGGGGAGGGCACAGTAACGTGGGGCGGGACCTCGGAGATATTGGGGCGGAGCAATTGAGAGAGGCGGGGCATGATTGAGTCAGGGCCAATAGAATGACAGATCTGGCCCGGGTCTGGAGGTGGAGGGCGTGGCTTACTGGGAAAGGAGGCGGGGCTGTAGGATAAAAGGCTGGGCTCCAGCGAGCCAGTGTACAGGGAGGAAGAGAGGCCAATAGGACAGCTGATGGTGCTATTTTAGGGGCGGGGCTTACAGGCGGGGTCAGTAAGGTCAAGGCATATCCCCTATATGAGATACCTTTTCTCATTCTCCCTTTGGGAAATACAGAGGTGTAGCTTATTTTGTTTTAACCAAGCTGGGTTCTGCCATGTAGTCTTGAACGCTTGATTACAGCCCCAAGTTGTAATTATAGGCACACCACCATGCCTATCTCATTCATTCTTTAATTTTTAATCTTAACAAACTTCTAGGTGGAGGTTCAATGTAATAATGTATATAAAGGGCTTGACACACTGCTTAATAAAGACTAGGGAAATAAAAGAACAGTAATCACTCAAAAGATTAAACATTATTGTCATCTCTTCTCCAGTAACCAAAACAAAACAAAAACCCCTCACATTGTGAGCCATACATGTTTTTGGTCTCTGGTGTCCAGTTTCTCGGATCTTAGAAGCTTAGTGGAAAACATGTTTATTGATTAAGCTCTTCCATAGGGAGCCTGCTGTGTGCTGGGGCCTAAGACTTGCTAAGAAACTTTGTTAGGGGTGGTTGTTTCTGAGGACAGTTTTCACTGCTGGTGCCTAGACCAGTCCCTGACACACAGCAGTTGCTCCCTAAATGCTTGCTAAAAGAATGTATTTCTAAGTTGGCAATTTCAAATTGGAGTCAGGTGAAACTGAATTTCAGAGCCAGGGAATAGCCTTTGTGTTTTCCATTTTCTCTTAGGCACAAATGCCCCATCTTGGCGAACACAGAAGAACCGGTCTCGGGCAGCATCTGGTGGGGCGGCTCTGGCCAGTCCAGGCCCAGGGTCAGGATCGGGGACCCCCACTGGGTCCGGTGGCAAGGAGCGATCTGAGAATTTGTCCCTGCGCCGCAGTGTCTCTGAGTTGAGTCTGCAGGGTCGGAGGCGACGGCAGCAGGAACGTAGGCAGCAGGCACTTAGCATGGCCCCAGGGGCAGCTGACACCCAGATGGTACCAACAGACCCTGGAGACTTCGATCAGTTAACCCAGTGCCTCATTCAAGCACCCAGCAACCGGCCCTACTTCCTCCTGCTCCAGGGTTACCAGGATGCTCAGGTTAGCGCTATCTCCCCGACTCCTAGAGCCAAGAAAACCACACTACCAAGAATGCCTTGGGTTAAGGCCCTCTCCAGTAAAATGGCAGTTTCCACAAGGATCCTAAGTAGGAAATAGCTTGGTGGGAGCTGGGATGGAGGTTGCATACAAAGATCCCATTTGAGGGTTGTAACCAATGTTTCCTTTCATTCAGAAGTGAAAGAAAACATAGTCTTGGTCAAAAGCCAGTCTATTGTCAAAAGGACATCCCTCACAAACATCCGTTTCTTGAAGAAAAGTCTGTGTCCTAAGTCAGAGAAGTGTTTGGTACTTAGATCCTTGTTTTGGAAAAGATGGGAGAAACGGATTAGTACATTTATAAAGGTTCACATGGGAACCAATTGACCCCTTGTTGGAGGAGGCACGAAACCTGTATGCATTTTTATTTTTGCAGTATTCAGGACTGAACTCAGGGCTTGCACCAGCTAGCAAGGTACTCTTTTATCTCTGAGCAAAGCCCCCAAGCCCTCACTGGTGGGTTCTCGGCAGGTGGTGTACCACCGCTAAACCATCTATTCTCCCAGCCTTTTAACTTAGGAGCTCTATTGGTTGCCCAGGCTGGTCTTGAATTTATGATCCTCCTGCATCAGCTTCCTGAGTAGCCTGCATGACATAGCTCCACAATCCAGGCCATATCTGAGTGCCAGTAGAACATGGGCAGCAGGTATACTTTAGGAAAGGCTCAAATGGTGCATCCATTTTTAAAGATGGAGGTGAGAGTCCACTTTTAGACCAGGGTCTTCTACAATTTATCCTTCCATTCAGTGGATGAAATAAGACATGCTATAAGAAGAGGGCCTCTTTGAAACATCTATAAGCGTTCTAAAAGAGCCCACTATCTCTGTAGAAGTCTACTATGGGAGGGGAATATTGAAAGCTTCCATTAATGGACAGACAGGGAGAGTCTTTGAACTCCAACCTGAGAAAGCAGTCATGGACGAGTCCATTGATGACCTATGTTTCTTTGGGAGTGAGTCTATCACTGGATGGAAATAAATGAAAGCCAGTTGTAGGGAGAGGTCTTCTTGAAAGTGCACCTTCCGGGGCTGGAGAGATGGCTCAGCGGTTAAGAGCACCGTCTGCTCTTCCAGAGGACCCAGGTTCGATTCCCGGCACCCACATGGCAGCTAACAACTGTCTATAGTTCCAGTTCCAGGCAAAACACCAAGGCAAATAAGTAAATAAATAAAGTTTAAAAAAAAAAAAAAAAAGAAAGTGCACCTTCCTTGGATAGAGGTAATGGTTCATGGAGAATTTCTGTAAAGACATCCATTGCTTGCTTGGGACAATCTCTGGAGAAACTGTTATCAAAAAGGAAATACACTGAAGAATTGCCAAGTGGGGCTCTGGGTAGGGAGATGCCAAGTTCCTTGGAAAGGTTGCTCCTTGAAGGTGATGGAGGAACAGGGTAGGAGGATGGTTGTGGAAGCCCCTATCAGTGGGGCTGGTTAGTACAAAGAGTCCACTGTAGGAACGGATAGTTCATTCAGGACTATCTGTTTGGAAATCTCTTCTTTCATGTTTGTTATTTCATGTGCATTGGTGTGAGAGTGTCAGAGGTTGTGAGCTACTCCGTGAGTGCTGAAGTTAAACCCAGGCCCTCTGGAAGAGCAGCCTGTGCTCCTAATGGCTGAGCCTTCCCTCAGCCGGCTCAATCGGGGAAGGGTCTTTTTTTTTTTTTTTTTTTTTAAGATTTATTTATTTATTATGCATACAGTTTTACAGAAGAGGGCACCAGACCTCATCATAGATGGTTGTGAGCCACCATGTGGTTTTGCTGGGAATTGAACTCAGGTCCTCTGGAAGAACAGTCAATGCTCTTAACCTCTGAGCCATCTCTCCAGCCCCGGGGAAGGGTCTTTTTTAAAGGCACAGGGCTAGAGACAGCTCTAACCCACTGCTGAGACTAAAGCCCTGAGTCATATCCCCGGAACCCACATGGTGGAAGAAAACGGATTCACAACTTATCCTTTGACCTCTACACGAATGCTGTGGCGCTCTATCCACCCTCACCCCCTCCCAACTTTTTCCCCCCAAAAGGATGAAGCCACAAAGTGTCTTGGAAGAGGTTATTTATGAGCAAAGGGTGCTCAAAAGAGTCCTTTGAGAACCCAGGAAATCTCCCTTGATGTTTTCATCACTTAGAGGTGTGATGGGATGAGAGTCTAGTGTGGTAAGGACACTGTTTGGACACACCCATCACCACACCACCTTCTGCTTTTCTCTAGGACTTCGTGGTGTATGTGATGACCCGAGAGCAGCACGTGTTCGGCCGAGGTGGGCCCTCATCATCCCGCGGCGGGTCCCCAGCCCCATATGTGGACACCTTCCTCAACGCCCCAGACATCCTGCCGCGACACTGCACAGTACGCGCGGGCCCAGAGCCCCCAGCCATGGTGCGCCCTTCCCGGGGCGCCCCGGTGACACACAATGGCTGTCTTCTGCTGCGCGAGGCAGAGCTGCACCCCGGAGACCTTCTGGGCCTGGGAGAGCATTTCTTGTTTATGTACAAAGACCCCCGCTCCGGTGGCTCTGGGCCCTCTCGGCCACCTTGGCTACCCACGCGTCCCGGGGCCGCGCCACCTGGGCCGGGCTGGGCCTTTTCCTGTCGCCTGTGTGGCCGTGGCCTGCAGGAGCGCGGAGAGGCGCTGGCCGCCTACTTAGACGGCCGTGAGCCGGTGCTGCGGTTCAGACCTCGAGAAGAAGAGGCGCTTCTGGGCGAGATCGTGCGCACTGCAGCCTCTGGTGCAGGGGACCTGCCCCCACTCGGGCCTGCCACTCTGCTGGCCCTGTGTGTGCAGCATTCGGCGAGGGAGTTGGAGCTGGGCCATCTGCCACGCCTGCTGGGCCGCCTGGCACGGCTTATCAAAGAGGCTGTTTGGGTGAGCAGCCCCCTTATCCCACAAGTCTTTATATTCCTGTTTTCTCCCATAACTTTTTCGTTATAGGGTACTGGGAACCATGGATTCATTCACTGTGCTTCAAGAACTAACTACCTTTGATTTCAGATTTGTTTAGTAGTACTGGGTTGTTCGATTCTATACCAGGCCAGACAGTGCTCTATAGCTGGGACATCTCCTGGGTCCCTCACTGATGGATTCTGGGCAGGTGCCCTAGTGCTGAGCCTCATTCTCAGCCCCACACTGACAGATTCTAGGCAAACGCACTGCACTGCTGAGCACCTCCAGCCCTCTTTTAAGTTTTTATTTTGAGAAAGCGTTTCACTAAGTTACCCAGGCTGGCCTTCAGCTTGAGGTCTTTCTGCCTTAGTCTCCCCTTTGGAGCTGTGGAATCATGGAGGATGTGGGAGGAGGGACCATTGTGGGAACTATATTGGTCATTCCGTTGGGCCTGGAGCTTGGAACAGTTAACAACAGAGTAGGAGGATCTATCCGTGGGACCAGTGTTGTAGAAGGGACAGGAAGAAATAATCCAGAATGAGGGAGAAGTCTCATTGCATGACGGCCTAGAGGGGACAGACATTTTCTTGGGGGTAAGAAGAAACTGCATTTGAACAGAAGGGAACAGATTCCTTGTGACTGTAGAGTTAGAACGGACAAACCATGTGTAGGGACACAAACCTATATCATTCCATCTGCAAAAGAGGCTGAGCCCGGAAGATTGAAAGTTCAAGGCCTGTCGGAGTTACGGTCAAAGTTTAAGATCAGTGCCAGGGCAACTTAGTGAGACATTATCTCAAAATAAAAGGTTAAAAGGCCTGAAGCTGCATGTGGTGGCATATCCCTGTCATTGCAGCATTTGGGGGAGGCAAAGGCAGGAGGAAGGCAGTCAATATGGAGAGAGCCTGTCTAAAAAAAAGATATGAGAAACTGAGACAGGGGCTCAGTGGATAAAGTGCTTCTCTCCTAAGCCTGAGGTCAGAGTGCAGATCCCAGAACCCATGTAAAAGCTGGGCAGACATGTCGGTCACCTACATGTCACTCCAGCAACCAGAAGGTAGAGACAGCATTTTCTGGAGCAAGCTGGCTAGCAAGAGAGAGCCTCTGCCTCAGTGGAGACGGAGAAAGACATACACCCAACAAAACTTCAGGCCTCCACGCATACATGTGCACCCACACATATGCAAACACACGTGCTCAAGGAAGGTTTTTTAAGCAAACGACGTTGTACCGTCCTGATCACCTCAATCCATCCCTCTTACTTTGATTCTTATCTTACTGTTCTACAGGAAAAAATTAAAGAAATTGGAGACCGACAGCCAGAGAAGTAAGAGAAAGCTGGGGCACACAGGCCTGGAGGCTCAGGGGTTGGGACTGGAGTTCTGCTCTCCATGGTGCTTAGTGCAGTTTCTGTGGCACCTGCAAGTGGGGAGTCTCTGGCGTTGGGCAAAAGTCAGAGAGGGATCCCTCCTGTTTCCTCAGCCACCCAGAGGGAGTTCCTGAGGTGCCTCTGACCCCCGAGGCTGTGTCCGTGGAGCTGCGACCACTCATACTGTGGATGGCCAACACCACAGAGCTGTTGAGCTTCGTTCAGGAGAAAGTTCTAGAGATGGAGAAAGAGGCTGATCAGGAGGGTGAGCGCAGGCCCAGGCCCACTCTGTCCTGTCATACCCTGAACGTGGAGACCTAGGCTCAGCAGCCAGCCCGTTGCCCCTCCCTCTCACCCTCAGGACTGTCCTCAGACCCACAGCTCTGCAATGACTTGGAATTGTGTGATGAGGCCTTGGCCCTCCTGGATGAGGTCATCATGTGTACCTTCCAGCAGTCCGTCTACTACCTCACCAAGGTGGGCCTTGCTCCTGCTTCCCTTTTGAGATACTCTCCCTTTCTGTGTGGCTGGCATTGTGCTGTTCTCATATCACTTCCCTCTCCTTGAAGTCACTTCCCGTCTCAGCCTCGTACTTTCTTGTCACACTACTTCCTGTTTGGGCTGACATCACTTCCTTTCTGGTTCATTTCCTGTCTTTGCTATCCTAAGGTCTTGTCCAGCTGAGTACATTTCCTCTATTAATCACTATTTTTTTTCCAAGCTTATACTTTTGAAGTTTACTGTTGTGTGTGGTTGTGTTTGCTGACATCACACTAGCTTCACTTCCCATTTCTGAGCCTAGGTCTTTTCTTTTTTCCCCTCACTTAAGTATTCTTGTGGGGCTTCATTTCCTCTCTACCACCTTTGACTTTAATTGCTGATTGGACTAATCATGGTTTTGTCCATGGTATGCTTGATTTTTCATTTATAAAATAAGAGGGAATGTCCCCAGATATACAGTGCACAGGCTCCTGGAGTGGCCTTGATTGTGAAAGCGCTTTCCTCTGAGGCTTTCCTTCCTGTATGTTTTTGGCGAGTACACTCTCATGTCCTCATTTCCTGTCCTTGATGTGACACTTTCCATTGGCTGGCTGCCACCCAACTCCCACTTCTGGACCCTCCATTCTTTTAAACTCTTTTGGAAATTCTGGTTAAATATTTCTTTGAAGAAGGCCCCTTTTTGTCCAGTATCCTGTCCTGCCTGAGCTAGCTCTATGAGAACTACAAACCCCATAATGCATGAGAGATGCTCTTAAAATGTCTAAGCTACTTCCTGGAAGCATTTCTCTGGACAAGTTGTTCTACTGCCTGCTAGAAACTCATCTACAAAGCAGGGTTTTGAGCATGGGGCCCCAAGGGAAGGGAGAGTGGACCACCACCAGAAGCCCTTCATGGAATTCCCCATTGTCTTCACTGGCTGTCACCCTGAAGTTTCTTTTTTTTTTTGCCTCTGTGTCTCCCCAGACTCTTTATTCAACACTGCCAGCTCTCCTGGACAGTAACCCTTTCACCGCTGGTACAGAGCTACCAGGGCCTGGTGCGGAGCTGGAGGCCATGCCGCCTGGACTCAGGCCTACCCTGGGTGTGTTCCAAGCAGCTCTAGAACTGACCAGCCAGTGTGAACTGCACCCTGATCTCGTGTCCCAGACTTTTGGCTACTTATTCTTCTTCTCCAATGCATCACTTTTGAACTCACTGATGGAACGAGGTGAGGGTTGGGTTGGAAGCAGCCAGGATCCACCCAGACCCAATCCAGGCAGACATTGGATGGCTGTGGGTAGCTTCAGCTTTGGGCAGCTTGGTTTCTAGTTTGATTTTGTCTGAGAAGTCGGTCCATTCATTGCTTCATTCCTTCCTACACAGGTCAAGGCCGACCTTTCTATCAATGGTCTCGAGCTGTCCAAATTAGAACCAATTTGGATCTTGTTTTGGATTGGCTGCAGGGGGCTGGGCTGGGTGACATTGCCACCGAATTCTTCCGGAAACTCTCCATTGCTGTGAACCTGCTATGTGTGCCCCGCACCTCCTTGCTCAAGGTGACCCCTGACGGCTCTACCTAACTTTGACTTTTGATTCTTCAGCCCAGCTGAGCTGTCCTCTGTATTCAGCCTCTCTGGTACCCAAAGTCATCTCCAGCCCTAGATTAGACACCATGATGGACCATTGCAGCTACAGAAATCAGTATCAGGAATGACGGAACAAAAATGTCTGAATGCTGGTGAAACTTGCTAGAAATAGTTCCCCACACTTCTTCTCTTAGACATGCTGAGTCAGAGTCTGGTTTGAGACTGAGGAAAATGATGGTTAAGTGTTTATTGAGTATGCATGCTATGAGCTACGGCAACAAAGACCCCACTCAAAGTAAGAGGATCAACTGAGGTTTCCAGATGAGAAAACTGGACCAGGTAGATCACATCATCTTAAGGAGTTTTGTTGTTGTTGTTTCAAGATCTTATTATGTAGTTGTGCCTGACCTGGAATTTACTATGTAGACCAGGCTAGCCTTGAGTTCACCGAGATCCACCTGCCTCTGTCTCTTGAGTTCTGAGGTTAAAGGTGTCTGCAGCCACACTGGGACTTCACTCTTTTTTTTTTTTTTTTTAAAAGTTTATCTTTAAGTGTGTAAGTGTTTGCCTACATGTATGTATGTGCACTGTGTCCATGAATGCCTGAAGAGGGAGACAGATCCTCTGGAAATGGAGTTACAGACTATGTGGGTGCTGAGAACTGAACCTGGGTCTTCTGCAAGAGTATCAAGTGTTCTTAACTGCTGAACCTTCACTCCAGCCCTTTAATATCACTTATTTATAAATATCTTATTACAGACTTGGGGATTGAACCCAGGGCATTGCATATGCTAGGCAAACATTCTATCATTGATCTGACAGTTTCACTATGCTGCCCAAACTGGCCTTGTACTTTGAATCTTCTTGCTTCAGCCTCCTAAGAAGCTGGGATGTCAGGTCTGCTCTACCTGGCCCAGCTCTGACCATAGACTTCTAACTTGTTCCTCTCCTAGGCTTCATGGAGCAGCCTACGGACTGACTACCCCACCCTGACTCCTGCTCAGCTCCACCATCTCCTCAGCCACTACCAGCTTGGTCCTGGCCGTGGACCACCTCCAGCCTGGGACCCACCATCTGCAGAGAGAGATGCTGTGGACACAGGTGTGCAGAAATAGGCACAAACACTGAGACATCTTCTTTCCTTGGGACTTAGCAGTCCATGCCCCCAGTCTCTTTCTCACCCAGGATTCTGGATGAGAATCTGGGCTCCCATAACCTAACATTGCTGGATCTAGATGTCTTCTCCCCAAGACTTAAAGACTTAGGGGCTGGGATTGTAACACAGTAGTAGGAGTCTTACTCTGGGGTTCCTTCTCAGTATGCTAAGTTCAAGCATTTAATTATTTTTTACTTCCTGGCCTCTTCCTTCCACAGACCTAACCCTAACCCAACTTACATAGGATTTGGGCTCATCTGTCCTCAGAAATCTCCCAAGATTCCCCAGCCTTTTCTCAAAGTCCCAGGGGCCAACCACATAGCCTGGTAATGGTCCTTTTGTTCATAGTCTTAACTACAACTCCCATCATGCTTTGAGACCCAGAGAACCACATTTCATGCTAGGATTTGCTGGTTTTTCTTCCTTGAGGAGCTGAGTCTCTAACTCGGTCTTCCTTGCCCTCACAGGGGATATTTTTGAAAGTTTTTCCTCGCACCCTCCTCTCATCCTGCCCCTGGGCAGCTCGCGCCTGCGCCTCACGGGCCTGGTGACAGATGACGCATTGCACCGAGAACTACGCAGGCTCCGCCGCCTCCTCTGGGATCTTGAGCAGCAGGAGCTGCCAGCCAATCACCGCCATGGACCCCCTTTGGCAGCGACTCCTTGAAAAACCAATGACAAAGGAACGCGCGAAGCTTGAACCCACATCGCTGCTTATGGGAGCCTGCCTGCCTAGGCGCAGATCATTCTGGGAGTTGTAGTTTTCCCCGCGTAGATCGCTGGGAGGTTGAGTTGTCTGGTAAACGATGGGACTGTGGGAAGATGGGCTCGGAATGTGTATGCCAAGAAGTAATAAAAGTATCTGTGGTATTGACCTTACTTGTCAAGACTTGGGGGGCCTTGAGAAGATGGTTTTTAAGGTGCTAGGGCCTGTGTTTGGAACGCTGGGTGTCTGCCAAGTTTGGGGAGATATTTCTAGCAATGGCCTCAGCTTGCCCTCTAGCACGAAATGTGACCCTGGAGCACTGAACCCTGCCACACAACTCGGAACACAGCCCAGACCGTGCTCTGCTGAGTATCAGATCCTGTGTCCTGCCAGTGGGAACAGGCCATCTCCCTCCTACCTACAAAATTCCGACTCTCGCCTTCTCCCCGAGCCCTCCAATGCTGTCTACCTACTGTGCACACTGCTGAATTTCCACATCTTTATACCCTCAGTGTCTTGGGTCCTAGTCCTCTTCCATCAGCAAAGAATGCAGACCTCAGCCCTCCTCCTGCAGACCAAGAGTCATGCACGACTCCTGCCCCTTCCTTTCCAGGGGTCTGGTCCTCATGTTTGAACTTTCCCCTCCTCTGAATTTGACTCCTGCTGCTGCTGTGTCAGGAAAAAAGAACCAACAGGTGGCACCTGCCCGCAGGGTCTGAACACGACCACCTGCCGTTGTTGCTCACCCATTCCTCTCCCAGCACCTGCTCCTGTCAGTCGCTTGTGGCCGCCCCACCCAACCCAGCAGCCCAGGCCGCGGGGGAGGAGACATTAGGGGGACCCTCGATGTGAGCCCTCCCAGGTCCTCCCCGCGTGTGTGCCCCGCCCTTCTCTGGGTCTGGACGGGTTCTGATCCAAGGCCCGCTCCCTGGGCTCCGCTAGCCCAGAAAGGGGAGTCGAGGGCGGCCCCAGGCTGGTGGGGCGGAGCCTGAGGTCTCCAGCCCGGACCTCGAGACTCCACCCGCTTCAAGGCACAGCTGAGTAGCTGAGCGGAGCCCACCTGGTGAGAAGCCCCTGGGGTGGAGATAGGGACCCTCCTTATTACCCCTCGTTCACCGTTTTGGTTCCCCTTTCTGATACAAATATCTTCCCCAAAGAACCTGGTGCACGATATTCGCCCCATTCTGTTTCAGGTGTCTGTCTGTCCAGGGACCCCTGTTTCCCAGAGAGCCGCCGGCCTCCTTGATTTTCTGCTGACCCAGAATTTTAGTCCCTAAGACCATGGAGTTCTAGACCTTAATCTCCTTTTCCTTCAGGATTCAGAGTCCAGACGACTGCTTCCTGCACTTTCAAAGACCCCGAGGTCCAGATTCCAATGTTCTCCGTAGGATGCAGGAGTCTACGACTCAGGTCTTTCCTCTACCACCAAGGTCCAGGGGTTGAGACCCTCTTGATTCAGACTCAGAACTCCCGGGCCCATGAGCAAGAACTCCTTCCCGCAAACCCAGAACTCTAGGCCTCAGCCCGCTCACCACCTACAGTCCTAGGGGTCTAAGCCTCCCTAGTTCTGGTTTCTTACACCGTGGGTCCAGCTCCCAGTCCTCCTTTCTCAGACCCAAGGGTGTAGGGCCTCGATGGCCTGCCTCCCTTAGACCTGGGTATGTAAGACCCTACCCTACCCAGAACACCTGGCTCAGTTCTTTTGTCAGTTATGCTCTCTGCCGAATTCGCCACAAATGGCCACCTACTGTCATCTGCTTTGACTCTGCTCAGCAGCCGAGCTTTCCTCTCTGTCCAGGTCTCCACCCCAGCCTTGGCAATGACCCTGGCAGCCTCCTCCCAGCGCTCCCAAATCATCCGTTCCAAGTTCCGCTCTGGTGAGAGGTTGCTTATCTAAGAGCATGTGGGGAGGGGTCCTGGATCCAGGGCCCAGGGTGTCAGTGACACTCCTGGATAGGCAGAGGGACCCGTAAAGCTCATGCACAAGGTCATTCATGTTATGGAGTAAAGTGGTGGATGAGTGTGCACATGGCTTATTGCTAAGCAGTAGATGGGGACACCCAAGACTGCATATGTCACAAAAGACTTAAACTGACCTGTAGGCAGAACAGGGATCTGAGTGGCATGGGTGTGTGGCTGGGGACCAAGAGCTTTGCAAGTGTTATTAGTCAGGAGCTGTTGCCAATTCAAACAGTTGTGAACACTCACTCGAAAGGAGCAAGAAAATCCTTTGCTTCCAAACAGGGGGTCAAGTCTTGCGTATGTAAGCAGCATTCACGTGGATGCATGCCAGCAAAGAGTAGGCCAGGGTGGAAAATCGTGTAAGGCTATGAAAGTATAAAAGCAGCCTGTGTGCAAACCAGACACAGTCCAGAGAGACTTGAGTTTCAGGGGTAGGTTTTCAGGATGCTGTGGGAAATGCCAGGGGTAACACAGAAAGGGGTACATGGATAAAAGGAAGTGAGGTGCTGATGGGTCAGACTGGCAAGATGGTAACTGTACCAGGGTGGGCACAGACTCCTGAAGTGGCAGGTGGAGCCAGAAGCATGGCTGCCTCCTGGTTGTAGATTGGCTGGCTTACAGCCTTTGGAGTGGCTTTGGCCCAAGATACTTTGCTGGCAGGCATAGGCAAGAGGCCCTGGGAAGGGAGAGGGAACAGGCCTACCCGCCCCCGGGTGTGTGAAGGGGCTGGGCACATGTGTCCGGTCAACAACCGTAGCTCCCACCCATCAGCCAAGCCAGGCTTTGGACACCCGCTTCCCGCCTTCCTCACCACACATCCCTTTTTCTTCCACAGTCCTGCAGCTTCGGATCCACAGACGGAATCAAGACTGCAGTAAGTGTGGGCCCCCAAAGGGAAGGGATGGTGGCCTCAGTCCCCAAGGACCGTGCCTGTCCCAAACTGTGAAATCCCAGCCTGTCACTTTCAGAGGACTTAGAAGTCAGTTGGGCCACCCCAACCATGGGGCTCCCCTCAGTTTTCCCACCCCAGATGCCCTAACCTTTCCTGGTGTTCTCATGTATCCCAGCCTCCCCTATAATTATCTGTATATAGCTTTCTTGCTTATCTATTTCCTTGGAATCAGGAGGTACATGCATCACCTGGTTCTGTCGCAGGAATACACTAGATAGTTGTGACCTCTTGACCACTGAGGACAAATTCTCTTCTTTTCTCAAAAACGTGAATACCGATCCGGGTATCCAGGAGTCCAGGAACCCAGCTGGACAGCTTGAGCCCTGTGTCCTAATTAGCCTGCTGGTCTATTCAGGGTCCTGCACTGTCTTTTCAGCCTCTGATTCAGATCCGTGGATTTCAGCCTCAGGCCCAGCTGTGGCTCCAGCTTTGCCCCCTGTCCCGGCTTCTTTCTTTGTCAGTCCTGGCGTCTTGGCCCCTGAGCCAGCATATTGTCCCAGGAGGTCTCCAAAAAAGGTGAGTTTTGACAGTAGAGGGCAGGTGCCAAAGAAAGTCTAGCCTGGGTTCTTCTAGCACTGGCCTTCTCTTTTTGGTGTTCCCAAGCTAACATATGCATTTTATGGGCCAGGAATGTGGAGACCAAGCTGAAGCATCATCTGTTTTTAAGACAGGTCTACTATATACCAAGACTGGCCTTGAACTCTCCATCCTGCCCTGGCCTCCCTGGTGCTGGGATGAGAGGTGTGGTGGCTCACCAAATCACAGCCTGGCCTTGCTTGCACTTTCAGGAATCTTCCAAGAACTCCCAACACTGGAAGGAGCCCAAGGTCAGGGGGAACTTGACATACCACCTGTACATGCCTCCAGAACAGAGACAAGAGCCTAGAGCAGATCTCCAAGCAGAGGGGTCAACCCTGGGTCCTCCGGGGCCACCTCTGTGGGAAGAGAAAAATTCACAGAGGCCACACCCTCGGTAGGACTCCGATTTTTTTCTTCAGGGAAACAGAAACTCAGGCCCCAACCTCCTCCCTCAAACCCAGAGTGCAAGCAAGGGAGAGGAGCCTGCCCTGGAACCCGGGCTGTGCATGCTTCCAGCCCTCAGCCAGAGACACCCTGTGTGCACATCTCCCACACCCACAGCCCGGCCGCACAGTTTGCTCCACAGGAGGTCCAGAATTCCTCATTTTCCAGCACCCTCCGAAGCCCCTGTTTTTAAGGTCTCTAAATGCCTTTCTCCTAACCTTTCTTCACCCCCTCACGCCGGTCGCTAGGATGAAGCCCTCTTCACCAGGAGCCTCCAGTCCCTCACCCCCTGCTCACAGGCTGGAACTTCAGACCCTTAAATTGGAAGAGCTGACAGTAAGTTTAGTGTCCAGCCCTCTCCTGCAGGGCTGGACCCAGACCTCGCAAACCCATGGCTGCTGCTCTAGGGCAGACGGTCTGGATTCTGGTTCCTCTTGGTTTTCTACTCATCGCTACCCAGAGCTCGCTCAACAACCTCCTCTCCCCACCCTCCACCGCCCCTTAGGTCTCAGAGCTTCGGCAGCAGCTGCGCCTGCGGGGACTCCCGGTCTCGGGGACCAAGACGATGCTTCTGGAGCGCATGCGCGGCGGCGCCCCGCCCAGAGACCGGCAGAAGCCCCGGAGGGAGGACAAAGAGGCTGCGACTCCCTGGCCGCGCCTTAGGCCTAAGGCTCTAGGACCTAGCCGGCGGCCAGGCACGGTGAGGGCGGGGCTGTGTACACAGGGACCAATCAAAAGAAGAGAAAGAGAAATAGGGCGGGACCTTGGAAAAGAATAGCCAATGAAATATTGGAAAGGAGGCGTGGCTTACACCTAGGGGCGGGTTATAACAAGTGAGGCCGCTAAAGTGGGGCGCGGCCAATCATTGGTTGCCCCGATGATGTATTAGAACCCAGTAGGCGTGGTTTAAGGGAAAAGCCAATGATAGAGTAGGAGCCGGGCCTGAAAGTTTATTTAGGGAGTACGAGCATGTGTTGCCAAGCTTGACTACTTGAGTTCTTATACCCAAGACCCATAAAGTATAGACATACATGCACACACACTAAGTGAATGAAAACGTTAAAAAATAAAAAGTATTGGGGTGAAGCCAGACTGTATCAGGGGCCAGAGCCACGCCTGGTGTGCCCGGCTTAAGGAACTCCCACCTTTTCTGGTTCTAGGTAAAGGCAAGCGCAACACCTCGTAAGCCTAAATTTTCTAGAGCTGCGGATCCGCCGGGGACAGCTCCAGCGTTGGCTCCAGCTTTAGTTCCCGCTCCAGCTCCGGATCCCGCTCCGGGTCCGCCTCCCGCTCTGACTTCGGCTCTAGTTCCAGCCCTAACTTCCCTTCCAACATCTCCAGCCAGCCTGACTCTGGAGGAGGAGCTGCAGGAAGCAATCCATAGGGCGCAGGTGAAGGGGGATGCGTGGCTGGGCCATGCTCGGGGATTGGGTTGTGGACTTAAACCAGACCCGGGGTCACATGGCACATGTGCTTATCCACAGCTGCTTCCGAACCAGGACATCGATGACATCCTGGAAGACCAAGTGGAGCCAGATGGTAGGAACTGAAGTTGGGAAGCCCTGGGTCCGAGGGAGGAGTTGGCTGGAAACAGCGCCGTGAGCAGGTCCTGTCCCCTAATGCTCACACTCCTCCTGCAGACCTGCTGCCTCTCATTCCCTTGGACTTCCCTGGCTCATTTGATGTGCTGTCTCCCTCCCCGGACTCGGACGGCTTCTCTTCTGTCTTTTCTTCTTCCCTCCCATCCCCCACAAGTTCCCTGTCCCCTTCTCCAAGGGCCCTCACAGATTCCTTGGACTGGCTGGAGGCCTTGAGTGGAGGTCCGCCTCTGGGCTCTGGGCCTCCAGGTCCCAGCATCTTCTCTGAGGACTTATTTGACTCCAGTGGCACTCGGCTTTGGGAACTGCTGCCAGATCCATGGTGAAGGACAAAGACCCTCTAAGTACAGAGGACTCAAGATGCCCTCATCCCCTCCTGGTCCTCTGCTGCTGACATTTCAAATGCTTGGACCTGCCTACCTGGCCTCTGTGTGACCCCTCCCACTGTGTAATTGGGGGTGGGGGTCCATTTGCTACTGGCCAGTGCCAACAAGCTTATTGCCTCCTTCAGAGACCTGCAGGGTGTGTGCAACACTTCTTCCAGACACTGGATGACTGCCTGTTATCTGGGAATCTGGAAGTAGGTGCCTTGTGAGTTCAGGGAAGGACCAGGAGAGAACAGAAGGAAGTTAGACCCCTGCTGTAGTTAGAGAGGTGGGAATCAGAAGCTCCTAGGGGGAGGTGGCTGTAACCTCCCTGTGACCTTGAGCATAGCTATGAGTGTTGTGGTTATACCTACCTGTCTTGTTTTGTTTTGAGAGCAAATCTTGCTTTGTCACCCAGGCTGGACCCTAATTTGTGATAATCCTCCTGCTTCAACCTTCTGAGTGCTGAGATTAGAGATGTGAGCCACCATACCCAGCTCTTAGGGTTTGCTGAAGGGCTTCTAGGAGTCAGGTGGGGAGCTCAGGTGAGCCTCCATCTCATGGGGTGTGATATCTGCCTGCTGAATTAACCTGTGAGCTCAGGTGAGCCTCCATCTCATGCTGTGTGGATATCTGCCTGCTGAATTAACCTGTGGGGCTCCTGGAGCTTAAGGCCACAGGACTGGGCTCTTGCATCTGTGTTTGAGCTTATTAACAAACCCACAAAACAGAATAGCATTAGATACTTTTACATAGCTGTGACCAAAATACTCAGGAGAGTAAATTGAGAACGAGCTTAATTTGCCCAAAATTTCAGAAGGTTCTGCTGCGTTTGCTCCGCCCCATTTGCTTGACTGGGACACCATGATGGCCAAATGTATGGAGGAGATTCTTCACCTCACGGTGGACAGGAAGCAGGGAGAGAGTCAGGAAGGAGCTGCCGTGAGACCTTCCTGGCAGTTTCCAGACCTCCCCTAATAGCATCACCAACTACATGTGAACCAGTGTGGGACAATGCACTTCAAAGCATTCGATAATCGGCTATGGTTTACTGGGCTCTGCAGGGGAGTTTTTCAGCTCTACAAGGTTCTAGAGAGGGATGGAGCCATTCCTAAGCCCAGATGGGTAAGGATATCCAATATGGCTCATTCAGATATGTTAGCTACAGTGGTGGAGATGGAGGAAGGCTGAGCCCATCTGGGTCACTAGATGTCTGGACTCTTGTTTTCTACGAAGCCTCAACATGCTCTCTCTACTAGGCCCCTGGACTTGGACTTCTGTGTGGTAGCCCAGGACTTCCAAGAATGAATGCTCAGCTCACCTGCAATCCTAGCACACAGGGCAATAGACATGAAGAGCTGAGGCAGGAGGATCAGAAGTCCAAGAGCAACTTCAACTATAGAGAGTTCAAGACCAGCCTGGTCTACAGGAGACCCTGTGTCACAAATGGGAAGGGTAGGGGGTGGAGAAAGCAGAAGCTGAACACTCGAGACCACCAGCCGTCTTACATGAATGATTGCCTATGTCTTTGGGCCTGGCCGTAAATTTTGTCTCATTTTGATCAGAAGGGTTATCAGGACTAGTGTTAATGGCATGAGAGGTGTATGTGTGGGATGTCAATCAAATCTATCAGTACTTAACCTGGGCCCCCAGAGGTGAGAAAACCAAGAGCCTCAGTCTGTACTTTGGGAAAGCTCAGTGATCACACTCCCAGCGCAGATTGACATCTCGAGGCTATGGTAGGTGGGATCATGGAGTTAGGACTGATCAGGGTTTCTAAAAAGGACAGAAACCCTGGGGAGTGGACTGGGGTCAGAAAAATAACTGAGCCTCTGAGGGCTGAGGGCACTGGTAGAGAACTTCCTGGAAGGTGGTGTTCTAGAAGAGGGGTGTGAAGACCACAGCGTGTGGAGGAACCTGGCTCTGGGAACGCTGGTGAGGTTGCCTGCTCTGAGTAAGACGGCAGAAAGTGGGTGGCCCAGCCTGGAGACTGCAGGGCCCCGTGATGAACTGAAAGCTGGCAGGACTTCCCAGCCTAGAGGGGTCAAGAGGGTAGAGTGGGCTTCCTCCTCAGCCCCAGAAACTTTCCTTCTTCTTTTTTTTTTTTTCTTCCTTCTTCCTTCTTCTTTTTTAAGTATTTAAATTTTTATTTTTGTGTGTACACACAACCACATACATGCTCAGGTCCTTGGGAGCCCGAGGAACTTGTCACTTCCCTGAAGCTGGACTGTCAGCTGCCTGACTTGGGTGCCAGGAACTGTTAGCAGCCATCTCTCCAGACCCCTTGCTCTTGCTTTTTGAGACAGCATCTGATTGTACTCATTCCCACGTTAGTCTCTATCTCTGGCTACTCAGGTCCTTCCTTGTCCCGTGTCCTCTGCCTCCATTGAGTCTCCTCTGTCATCTCTGAGTCACCCTTGGTTTTAAAAAAAAAAAAAAAAAAAAAAGCATCCTTCTGTTCCAGTCACAGCTGCCCTCTATCTGCTGTGTAACCTGTTCCCTTGTTCCTGGTGCCTTGGGCTCCCCCACACCAGTTTCCAACTAAGCCTGCCTTCTATCTCCTGCCCACTGTCTCCTAAGCCAGTCAGCCCTAGGTGGAGGGCATCTCCAGGAGAGGTAGGGTCAGGTGGCTGTGGAATTCTCTTGAAGGTGGAGATCTGGAAAGCTAGGGTGGGTTTGGTGTGGCTGCTGGCTGAGTGCAGTGCCACTGTTATCCTTACTTTACATTTCCTGCCCTAACCTCAGTGGCCCTGGGAGCCCCAGACTGTGCCTGCCACCCCTGATCTTCATAGAGGGTCGGGTATCTTGTTTCCTTCCATTTCCTTCTTCCTCCTCCTCCTCCTCCTCTTTCCCTCAAGACAAGATCTCCCTATGTAGCCTAGGCACTGCTCAAACTGGACATTGCTAGGCTTTAGCTTTGAGAGCAAATTAGATGCACTACACATAACCCTTTATCTTAAGTGTAATTCTGGTTACACAGAATCAGTCAGAAATCAGTGGAAACAGAGCTGGTCTATCTTGACAGCCTTCAGAGATAGAATTTATATTCCAAATGATCCACTCATTGATAGGTAAAGTTCTTTGCTTCCCATGTACTCAGCTCATCTACCACGATGATGGTTAATTTTAAGTCAGCTTCTCTTCTATTGTTGTGTCTTATCTTTTGATTTGTTTTGTTTTTTGAGACAGGGTTTCTAGCTCTGGCTGTCCTGGAACTCACTCTGTAGACCAGAGTGGCCTCAAATTCACAGAAATCCTCCTGCCTCTACCTTCTGAGTGCTGGGATTAAAGGTGTTGCTCCACTATCACCCGGCTTGTCTGTTGATTTTGAGACAGGGTCTCTGCACATCCCTGGCTGGCCTGGACCTGTGCACTCACAGAGATCCACATGCCTGCTTCTCTGTCCTCTGAGTTGCATCACCTGTGTCCTGCCTGTTCAGATGGAGGAATGGCTCAAGCCCATTTTATCACTTTCAAGAATATGAAATGGGGCTGGGTATGATTGGCCACGCCTTTGATCCTATCACTCTGGAGGCAGAGGCCAGCAGATCTCAAGACCAGCCTGATCTACACTGAGTTCCAAGATGGGTAGGGTCATATAGAGAGCCTGACTCAAAAGACCAAAACAAAACAAAAACCTATGTAATTGTGGAGAGGCACGTTTTCATTTTGCAATTTTCTTTCCTTTTTTTTTTTTTCCTTTTAGATATAATTTCTCTGTGTATCCCAGGCTGTCCTAAAACTAAGAAATCTACCTGCCTCTGCCTCCTAAGTGCTGAGATTAAAAGTGTGTGCAGCTTAGACTGGCCTGGTCTCCCTGTGTAGCTGAAGACTTGAACTCCTGATCTTCCTGATTCACTTCCTTAGTGCTGGGGTCACAAGTGTCCACCACCACACCCAGTTTGAGGACTTTATCTTTTGAGATAGAGTCTCAGATTATAGACCAGGTTTG
>PVIH01015959.1:0-47425 GCA_004025045.1 Sigmodon hispidus
GAGGGAGGGAGAGAGGGAGGGAGGGAGGGAGGAGAGACGGAGAAGGAGACAGAGACAGACACTCAGGAAAATCTATCAGGGTCTCAGAGAGTCTAAGAACAGCCTGAACAGATGCTTCTTGTTGGGCCCTTGTGTGTCTGTACTCGTCAGTGTCAGTCACATCCTCCTGTTTCTCGAAGCTGTCTCCTGAGACAGCTTTCTTTAGGTCTTTGGGATCTTGTCTCTAAGGCTCTGAGGACATGCACAACTTCATCGAAGTAAAATTTACCTTCTCTTCCTAAACATCTTTTCAGAAGCTGACCTGGCATGAGGAACTGTGTCTCTTCTTTGCTGGGCCCTCATCAGGCCTCCTGCTCTCAGTGTAGACAGCTTTTTTTCTTCCTCTGGAGACACTTCAGCTGTGGTTCAGATTCATTTTCATCTCTTCTGGCCAGAGGCTCTCTTCTACAGTGAGCTGGGGTTTGGTTTGTAACTCAGTGCAGAACTCTGTGCTCCAACATGTCTCATCCCAAATATTGACACTCCCCCAATACCCTTCCAAAAATAATCAGGCTGTGCTGAAGCATAACCTGGAATGCAAAGCAGCAAAGCAGCACTCTATCTCCTCAGGTATCTGAATCTGCTCTAGAGCTGCGGAGTTCATTGTAGACCTTGTCTAGCTTCTGAGCTAGAGATAAAAAGAGAAACAGGACCTATCAAAGAGTAAGGCTAAACCCGAGCCATCCAGACTGAAAAATGAACTTTGCTCCTTGCTCTTTCTCTTTCCCTCTTTCTCTTATTTAAATTTTTCCACTTTCACACACAAATCACAATTTCCCCTCCATTCCCTCCTTCTGCTCATCCCCATCCATTCCTCAGAAAGTGTAAGGACTCCCATGGGGAGTCAACAAGGTCTGGCATATTAAGTTGAGGCAAGATCAAGCCTTGTTTTCCTGTATCAAGGTTAAGCAAGGTATCTATGAAATGGGTTCCAAAAAGGCAGTTCATACACTAGGGATAAATCCTGGTCCCTGGTCCCACTGCCAGGGGCTTCACAAATTGCCCACTGACCTTCTCCTGTAATCAAATTGATACGCACCCTAATTGTCATCATAGAACCTTCATCTAGCAACTGATGGAAGCAGATGCAGAGATCCATGGCTAAGCACTGGGTAGAGCTCCCAGTCCAGTCGAAGAGAGAGAGGAGAGATAATAGGAGCAAAGAGGTCAAGGTCATGATGAAGAAACCCACAGAGACAGCTGACCCACGCTACTGGGAGCCACTGACTCTGGACTGACAGCTGGGGAACCTGCATGGAACCAAACTAGGCCCTCTGACTGTGGATGACAGTTGTGTGGCTTGGGCAGTCTCTCTCTTTAAGGCAAGGAGAGTTTATAAACCTTGATAGTTGTTTCAAGCTTTCATGTTCTTCGTTAGCAAATTGTCCTCAAGTTGAACCTGGATTTTTCTCGCTGTGACAAAAGTGCATTGCCTCCCCCTTCCTCTTATTTAACAGCTGCTAAGCTCTACGTCTCTAGCAGCAATTAGCCTGAACTAATTTCCTCCATCTCCAGAGAGGCAGTCATTTTCCTTAGATTCGGGTGGGTTTCTAAGCATGATAGAAGGGACAGAAGGGGGTGGGAGCATGGCTTAACAAACACCATTTGTCCTTTCGAGCTGAATACGAACATAAAAAGAACCATTACCTGATAGAAGAAATATACAACAATGTGTCCTTTCTTTCGATTCTGCTGTTTCTGAAACAATGGTTGAATCAGAATGGCCTTACAGCTTACTGAACGTCTGTGTTGCTTAATTAAAACTGCAATCACTGCAGCATTATTTTAAAACTAGGTATTATCTAGGTCCATCGTAACTATGGAGGCAGCCAGGCAATGTCAAAAATGTGACTTGTGGTGGACCTTAGACCTTGCCAGACAGTCAGAGCTTGTGATGAAAATGTCCTTTATTATAATAACTCACTTCTATCTCTAGTGAGGCTGAAGACTCGTCAGGCTCATGGGTGGTCAGCAATGCCTAGCTACCTGATATTCTACAAAGACTTTAGAAGCTAAGGCTTAGATGAGCTTCTCTGGAAAGTCATGTGTCCCAAGAGTTCTTATACATCCACAGTACTGGAAGATGTCAGCTCGATCTGAAGACTAGCTCTTCTAGGACCAGAGGGTATTAGAGAAGCTGCCAAAGGGCAGAAGCAATTACTATTCCTACCCAGCAGTGACACCTGTGAACCACAACAATGACGAGTTTGGCAAGATCTGGAACATACTATAGGGGCCCTAGGTTCTTGGTGGTAATGAACAGCTATTTAATTGAACTGAAGGCCCCTTCAACAAGAGGGCAATCATATCTAGTACTGTAAACCCAACTTCACTTCTGATGGTTAGTAATGAGAGCCTGAATCTTAGAGGGGAAATAACCCACTGCCACCATGAGGCCAGCATGATTCCTACCTGCATTCTGAATGCTTATTCTTATACTGACAAGCAAATGTCGCTCCTATCCTCATCAAGGGACCTTCTCTTTGCTACAAGGAGACCATCACTGAAAACCACACTGGTCAGACTGTAGACAGCAGCTGCTTGTGGAGCTCCACAACCCTACTAAAACATGTATGGCACAACTCCTCCACCTAAGGCTCAGGAAACATTACAGCAGAGGGGGCAGAAGACTGGAAGGAGCCAACAGACATGCTAATACAGAGGGGGGTGGCTCTTAAGGGGCTGGTCGAGCACAGTGGCAGTGACAGGTTCTCATTCTCTGTGTCTGATTTCAACCTGGACTTTTCAGCTTCAATTACTATAAAAACAATATCACAGCTTTACCGAGTTCTGTGAAATCTCCTAACAAATTGTTGAACCTGTAGGTGGTCATAGGGATATACAAACACAAATGACTTTTCTGGATCCACAGCTGCTTAGTGGGAGATTTGCTGCTGTTCCACACGAATAAGTGGTTATGAGTTGACTGGCTTGTGAGCATAGGCCTATTTTCCAAAGTCTCTGAGGACTAAATATGATAGATGGGATCATTAAATGAATGAAATAAATGACTCTAGAAACCTAATACCAAATATAACACACTTCTCCATACGCATATCATTTGCATGAATGAATCAGATTTTACACACCTTACTTTACCAAATATATTTTGAAAACTACTATCTTTATTTTTCACAGTGAAAATGTGTCAACTATCCTCAACATCATTGAATCTTGTCTAAAACCGTCGGAAGAAACATGGCCACTCTCATAGGCAAAGAAAATAAAGGCATCTGTGTATCTACTGCTGAGACTCATTGTCCCTCCAGGAAACCAGCTGGGACAGGTGAGGTACTGCTTGTATGCTTGTATCTTGTTTCTTCTAACTCCACGTGAAAAAAGAAGGTTGCTGAAGGCTGCAGAGATTCAGTCTTACGAGGAACACTCAAATGAGGCCATAAATATAGAAAGTATCAGCTGTCTGTCAAAACATAGGCATTCTCATGTAGGTAGAGCAGGTCAAGTGTTCACATTTGAGAATTTCTGAGACAAAAGCATGATAGTGAGTCACACTAACTGCTCTTCTCACTGTGGTGCACAAAGGCCCGGGAAAGGTACCTCGCAGGAGGAGGAGTTTATTTAGGCTCACACCACTGTCCACCTTGGCAGGAAAAGTACAAAATAGCAGTTCTCAACCTGAGGGTCACGGCCCTTATAGGGGTCACAGATCTAATATCCTGCATGTCAGATATTTGTAAGTCATAATGGTAGCAAAATTATAGCTATGAAATATCCTGCATATCAGATGTTTATATTATAATTCATAATGGTAGCAAAATTATAGTTATGAAGTGGCAACAAAAGTCGTTTTATAGTTTGGGGTCACCACACGTGGAACTGTATCAAAGGGCTGGAGCATTAGGAAGGTTGAGAACCTCTGGTATAGTATCAGGAGTGTGATGGGGCTGGTCACATTACAACTGCAATCAGGATGTCAAAGAGAATGCTGGTGCTCAGCTCCATTGTTTCTTTTCTCTTATTCAGCAAGGTATTGCAGCTCATAGGCTGGAGGTACCCTACATTCAGTGTGGATTGTAATGCAGCTAAACCTCCCTAGAGTCCCCTTCATGGGTGTATGCTGTGTCTCCCAGGTGACTCCTAACCCACTAAGTTGATAATGAAGATCAACCATCTCCCAAGTATACAGGCTGTATTAAGACGTCCTGTGGCACCTCAGCTCATTGGCTCTCCTCTCTGGAGCGCCACCTTCCCTGCAATACCTATTTAGTGCAGATGGACCTTTAAGTTCCTTCAAGCATTTGCCCCTTTGTTAGCAGTCGTGGTGCTAACTCTTGACAGTAGAGGGCGGTAGAGAGACTGCAGAAGGGAAGGGCGTTTCCCAGCTCAAGCCTGCTCTTACGTAGGTCTCCCTCTCCAGCATCTGATTTGAGGGTGCACAGCTTCTCTAGCATGAATAATAATATGGGAAGCTCCTTTTCAACAGTGCTTGTGCAGTATGTGGCAGAACAACCAGTTCTCCATTCCCTCACCGGAGCAGGGTGACTCCGTGAGACTCATTCGCGAATAGCGTTCCCCAGCACTCTAAAGCATACCACCCCGGCAGGTTCTGGCAGTGCAGCATCACTCAGTGAGCCAGGCTTGGCTCTCTCATTCTCCTGTGGGAGAGGAGTCTTCCTCAGATGTTCCACCTGGGGCCTGCTCCTTCCACTTGCTGCTCTGGTCTTCTGTATGCTTCTTTCAGCTTACTGGCCAGTCTCTCAATTTACCGATTGTAGTTTCAACTCTTAATTCCTTACACTTCCTGTATTCAAAACTGGTGTGTCGTGTTTGTCCCACTTGAGCTATGACTAATGCAGTCTGACATTTGTGAGCCCTTGCAAGGTAATTCACCAATGAATTAGAACCTGAAGAATCACCTCTGTTCTCTATTATGAAATAAAGTGGCATGTGTCCTATAATTTCCTTGCAAGTCTAGGTTGGAGTTAGGAAAATTTCCTCTCTGTCTTCTGAAGTTTTGCTGAAATGAACCTACAATAGACACATTAACAATAGAAATGATACAAAAGTCAGTGTATACAGGGCATGACACATCCAGACCCAGAAAGACTCAGAACTCACACACACGTTCCTTATAGTGGTGTGCAGAATGGGGAAGCAGGTGAGTTCAAAGACTTGTCAGAGGAGGTCAATGGGCACAGAGATGAATGGTTTCTGCTTCTCTCTGGAAGTGAAATTGACCAAAGGATAGAACATGGCTTGCAACAGAATCTGTCTAGGGGTAGGGCTATTCTTTAATCCTCCTTCCTGCTCAGTGGAATTTTAGGGTGGGGGTCAAAGTTAACTGTTCCTTTCTGGTGGATCCAGCTTCCAGGTGGATGAGAGATTTCAGAGGAGAAATGGGAGCTGGTTGTGACACTTTGATTCTATGGCTTTTAATGCCTTTAGCTTTCTTTACCTCAAAGAGTTGGGATGTCAAAGCCCAGCCCTGAGACTTGCTGAGTAAATGCTACTGTTGATGACAGAGCTGACTTATTGGACATATTATTACAGCATTCTGTTGAAAAGCTGCTCAGATTCATGGCTTTCCTGAGCACAACAACAGATCCTAATGACTTCCCTGGGAGAGCATGGGTGGAGAGCACTACCTGAGACCACCACACAGCTGTGGGGGCGGAGCTCTCCTCCTTCCCTCAGCCAGGCACTCTCATCTCACCAGATAGGATGGGGCCTCTGCAGGGACTTCTCATCATCCTCTTCTGGAGAGAATGACATTCCAGCTGTCTTGCACAACTCTGGAATAAGATGCCAATATCTAAATTCAGTATCTCAGAGTTCAATCATAACAGGAAGACCAGCAATGTGGAAGCCAACTCTCTTAGCATTAGCAAGGAAAGTCTGAAAACACGAGAATGGGCATATGAGCCTCATCACAGCTCCCTAAACTTGAAGTAGCTGAGGCTGGCCTTACACTCCTGATCTCTCTGCCTCTACTTTCAAGTGTCAAGATTACAGGTATGTGCAACCATGCTTATTCCGATATATTCCCTTGTAGTTTTAGTGAGAGCGAACTTCCAAAAATTTCCTCAGTTCTAACAACACTGACCCTGTCTCCACGTTTATTTAGGTAAAACTGAGACAAGAAAACATAGCTCAAGTGCATACTGAGGCCAAGACCTGAAAGAAGGGAGAAAAGGTCCATGGTCACCCAGGATGCTGTCTCAAAGTAAAAGTACTTCAGGACAGTTCCACAACCTTGGATAACTGATATACTGTGTGATTCTAAAAAAATATTTTTAATTATGTGTAAGTCTGACAGTGTGTGAGCACATGCACAAAAGCACATGAATATGGAAGCCAGAGGTGTTGAATTTCCCCGGAGCAAGAGTCAGAGGTCACTGTGGGCCCTTTGTAAGAGAAGTGTGTGCTCTTCACTCCTGGGCATCTCTCCAGACCCCATCATACACCTTTAAAAGTTATTATATACCTGCAGTGAGATTTAGGTTTCTAGTGGACAACTGTAAATTGGGAGCAGGCAATGGTTATTTGGTCCTCTACACTAAGATACATTCTTGTTTAAGCTTTGGTCCTCCTGGGAGTACTGAAGATAAACATATGCCTTATGTCCAGGGTGGACCTACCATCAGTCTTCCACGGTGCTACTTCTCATTACACTCTCTAATCAATCATCCCACTGGACTGTCCCATTTTCAGAAGTCCACATTAATAAAACATCTGCTTACTTATGAGGATTTTGTAAAAAGTTTAGGGTTTGCATGCTAATCCGTCTGGTTGTGTCAAAGCTGCCTAGAAGGACACACAGGCAGTGGTGATGGGGACGCGACTGTTTCTTGACCACTGAACAAAGAGGAAGAGGTTCATCCCAACAATCCTGATGTGTCAAGTCAGATGCATCTTGCAACAAGATGGCCAACACAGAAGCAAAGGGTTTAGTGGGTAGTGTTTCATTTAGCAGCACAACCAATCAGATCATGTTATCAGCTAGTTACTTAGAATAAGTTACTTCCTGTATCTGCTGACCCCTCTACACTTTGGAGTCAACAAGTTATTAGAAAGAATTACAATTACGTAGTTGGTAGAACCCAGACCTCCAGGTCTACTCTCTACTTTCACAGTTTCTGCAAGACATTTTGATGTAATTATCACACACTTATTTCAGAGTGAATGCAAATCATAACAAATCATCTTCCTTCCAGCTCCAGGTATGCTTAAGACCTATGCCATACCTATACTCTGTAACACAGCAGTATTCTATCTGAGATGCTGACTTCTTTTGCTCCAGAACTTTCTTGTATTCGTCAACAGCCTTTCTAGAGTTTATCTGTAAAGCAGTGTTTCAGCAAAGAAAATCACTAAATATGCTTTCACATAAAAAAGATATTTTTTATTGTGTGTGTGTTTGTGTGTGTGCGCGCGTGTGTAAGAGAGAGGGGGACAGGGAAGGAGAGAAGGAGAGCAAGGGAGGGAGAGCACAAGTGTCCATGAAAACCAGCATGGAGCAGGGTATCTTATGGAGATGGAGTTACAATAGTTGTACATCATCACCTGAGTGCTAGGAACTCCACTTGGGTCCTCTGCAGGAGCAGTATGTGCTCTTCACTTCTCAGTTTTATACACCTAAACTTTGAATTACATTTTAAACTTTTGGGGGAATGGGAATGGGTTGTGATTGTGATTGTAGAGGTTGGTTTTCTCTTTTTAGCATTTGGTCCTGGGGATCAAATCTAGGTTGTCTGATTTGGTGGCATGTGCCTTTAGCCCCCTAAGCCATCCTGCAGACTTGTAGTTGACTTTTTCTTTGGGCCACCAACAAGCTCCCAAATAAAGACATGTAGACTTATTAATTATGAATGCTTGGCCTTAGTTTAAGCTTGTCCCACTAGTTCCTTTAACTTAATTTAACCTGTTTCTATTCATTTATGTTTTGCCTCTGGGTTTCATATCTTTCTTTCATTCTGTATGACCGACTTTTCTTCATTCCCTGTGTCTGTCTGGTCCCTGGTATCTTCCTGGTGATTCTTTCTTTCTCCTCAGCACACCAAGGGTAAATTCTTCCTATTACTTACTTTCCCTGCCCAGAGGTCCTACCTATACTTCCTACCTCACTATTGGCCATTCAGCTTTTTACAAATCAGGTGCCTTAAGTAGGCAAGATAAAATAGCAACACAACTTTACATAATTAAACAAATACAACACATCTTTATATAGTTAAACAAGTATTCTGCAGCACAGGCCTTTTCCATTTTTTAAAGAAAAGGGATTTAGATCATCTTTCCTGTTTCTTAACTAAAGAAAAAAGCTGCTATTGTAGTAATTACGGCCCTGGGAAGCATTTGGTTTTTAGTCCATAATACCATGCATAGGTCAAATGAGGTGGAGAGGAAGTAGGTGCTATAATTTTTTGAAATCAGCTTTATGATTTAAAATTATCTACTATACTTTACACTTATTTGAATCACTTCATTTTTTTCTAATTAGTATTGTCACAAAAAGTTAATCCCCCCCAAAATTCACAAAGTTATATGAATGATTTGTGATGCTTAAATTTCAGTTTTTCTGGTGTTGGTAGATGAGGGCTACACATCTATTGGCCTTTCCAAAGTTTGGCAGTCGATGTACATGATCTCATTCCACAGAGACAGAATGTTCTGCAGATCTCTTGGCACAAGTTGACAAAGGATGAGAGAGGCAGTTAGGGCTCTGAGCAATATATTCTTCAAGAAATCTATAAAGTCAAAACACTTCCAATCAAACCTGATGTGAACTTTAATTATGTACCATTGTCAGATAAGAATGTTCTACATTCAAGATGTTCAATGTAGTTATGAAATATGAGGACTTAGGTAAAAAGTGAATTAGTCATATCTTGAGCTAAATGAAATACAAATTCATATAATGTTACAGATAATAGTGAGAAAAAACCTAAACAAAGGAAATTATATTTGGAGTTCGTGTTTTAAAAAGAAAAAAGGGAAAATGCTGTGGGGTTATGCTCTTGTACATTGTAAATGTTTATCCCTCCTATTGATTTAATAAAACACTGAATGGCCAGAGGTTGACAGGAAGTATGGACAAGCCTACCAGACTAAGAAAACTCTGGAAATAGGAAGAGCAGAAAAAGAAGCCAGAAGACACAGAGGAAGAATGCTGGATGAGAATGCTACTCTAAAAAAAAGTACTAAGCCACGTGGCTAATTATGGGTTAGTTTAAGAGTTAGCAAGTAATAGGGGCTGGAGAGATGGCTCAGCGGTTAGGAGCATCAACTGCTCTTCCAGAGGACCGGGGTTCGATTCCCAGCACCCACATGGCAGCTAACAACTGTCTGTAGTTCCAGTTCCAGGCAAACACCAAGGCAAATAAATAAATAAATAAATAATAAAGTTAAAAAAAAAAGAATTGGCACATAATTTAAAAAAAAAAAAAGAGTTAGCAAGTAATATGCCTGAATCATAGGGTAAACAGCATGTACTTAATATAAGCCTCTGCATGTTAATTTGGGACTAAGTGGCTGTGGGATTGTGGGTCCAGATCTCGGGGCAAGGCTGGTCCAGAAACTGCTTACTACAAATGTTCTCATGTAGCCATGAAATTTCACTGGCATTGTCCCTTAATAACCTAGCACTAAGACTTTTGCCAATGACAGGTATTTTTCTCCCCGTGAGCAGCTCAGAAGTTCTTTCTTTTCTTTTTTTTAATGGAATCTGAGTTATCAAGGACACAGTCAATATCCTATTATAATTTTTATCTTAATTTGAATCAGAGAAACTATAGACATCAACCTTGGATCAGTACCCTAAAACAGGGCATGCTCAAAGTATTAAAAAGTACGAATCTCTGTTGCTATCTCCACTGAACTTTATTTTATTGAAAGTAGAATTTGAAAGACAGGAATAGCATTCAACTTGGTTTCCAGTTCAGAGGCAGTGGGTGGTTACACAGCCACAGAAAGGCTTCTGAGCACAGGTGAGTGAACACCAGTGTTAGGTAGGATAAGCACTGTCTGTCATGGAGAGGAAGTACAGCCAACACGACGGCAGACTTGAAAAGCCTAAATGTGTTAACACTGAAGATATAACCCTCGGGTGTCTTTCCAGCTATGCAAAGTCATGTAAATCAGAGCACCAAGTTTCTCTAACGCACCAGGTTAGAATCAGCAAGCTAGACCACAGGCTCCCCATGACACAGGCCTGATGAACAGTTTCAGAAACCATTATGAAAAACTCTTTCCCAAGAGGTATGGTGATTTCTAAGACTTCGAGGGGTCAGGCAGAGGCAATTGCATACTAGGGAGGATTCTGGCTAATGTGGGGGATGAGAGTAAACAATTTCTTGGGAAGTTTTCCTTAGGTCTTCAAATCTCCAACAAAGGAAAGTTTCACCATCTATATGGTAAGATCACTTGCAATAAAATCAAATGTTCAAAGATACACAATTATCAGGTAAATTTAAAATGCTCCAATTGATGTTCCTTTCCAATTTAAGGCAATCTCTGAACTCTATCACATTTTAGGAAGTATTTTTATTTATAAGTCTTATTAACTATACATTTGAAATTAATATTAGATAAATTATTTATTTCTATGACAAACTATCTGGCAACAACAATGTAAGGAAGGAAGTTTATTGACTTATACTTCAGGGAATGCAGCCCATCATGGCCAGGGACGCATGGTAACAAGACCAAGAGGGCTGGTCTTCCTGTGTCCTCAAGAAGAGGCAGAAACAGAGGGGCCTTGTTCAGCTCAGTTTCTCCTGTGTTCAGCCTGGGACTCTAACTTACAGAATAATACAGCTTACATGCAGGTGAGTCTCACCACAGCTAACCTAATTTAGACAATCTCTCCCGGATGTGCCCAGTCATTTGCTTCCACTGTGACTCTAGTTCACAAGATTAATCATCAAAAAACATCTCTTAAAAATAAGAATTTGTGGCCAAGCGTGGTGGTGTACTCTATTCCCAGTACTTGGGAGGGAGGTGCAGGGAGGGGATCTCTGTGAGCTTGAGGCTAGCTTGGTCTGTAGAATTTCAGGAAAGCTGGGGTTGTTACACAGAAAAACTCTGTCTCAAAAAAATAACAACAAAAAGAGAAAGGAAGAAAAGAAGGAAAGAAAGAAAAGGAAAGAAAAAAATCAGAATTTGAGATTCAGTATATCTGAACAAGCAGTCCTTGCCAAAATGAAGCTTGTCAAACCCACTTGAGCTATAGAGTTGAAACCAACTGGTTGCCTGAACGTTAGGCATGTGATTAGTATTCTCCCACGAGCAATCAGCAACTCTGCCACAGAGCTCAAGAAGTGGGAGAGGATCACAGGAGACAGAGATGGAAGCCTGCTATCCAGAAGAAAAAGGCATCTTGTGGGTTGATTGTTTATTTGCCAGCTCAAAAGGATCAGAGAGACTTAATTGGAGGATGGTGGTGAAGGTGGAAGGTACTAGTTAAGCTGTGGCTTCTCTTTCCAACATGTCATTGCCTTTTCCTCTTTCTGACGCTCTCTTCCTTTCTATGCCTTTTCCCTTTGGAAAGCGGATATTTCAGTACAAGGAGTTGGTAGCTTCAGAAAGTATTGTAACAAAAGTGTAGCAACAGAGTTCCCATGGGTGATGTCTGATGAGATGTTTCAAATGTCTAAAGTACATTCTAAAGTCTGCCACGTGCTCATATTCATACAAATATATATGTACACATACACAACACACACTGCTTAGAAATAACTGTGCTCTTCATATGAAAATGTGATTTCAGGTTTTGTCCTGCTCCCTTAGGAGAATAAAATGATTTGCTACTAACTAGGACAGCAAAGTAAGCAAGTACCCCTCTTCCCTGACAGCAACATCACAAGGGAATCGGTGGATACCCAGGCCTCAGGTGTATGGCCAAAAAGATGGCTGTTACCACACCCAGGATTGCCTAAGAATGCACCACTTGAGGGAACAGCTAATGCACACACATTCTGTGGCACAGTTTTGTGCTGAGGACATAGCATGGCCCCCAGTGGACTGCTCTCAATGTGAAACAACAACCACAGGCAGAGCTAAAGTCTCAGCTTACAACTCAGTGTACCCTCCAGGCTGCCATTTTCTAGTCTTTATTTATTTTCCTGAATATGGGAATGCTATTCCTAAATTCTTGAGGGTTTTGGAAATAGTAACCAAAATAATTGTGAATTCACTGTGAGACAGGTATTTGTTAAACACTATAAATGCCAAAAGATGGGCAAAGTATACACATGCACTTCAAAGTATAAGTTTTTGTGAATGTGTGTATATGTGTAATGTGTGCATATGTTATAGCACATGCACACCATGTGGTGTGTGTGGAGGATTGAGGACAAACTCAGGTGATATTTCTAACCTCACAGTTTGCTATGTACCACTTCTAGCTGGCCTGTGAGCTTCCAAGGGATTTTCCTGTTTTTGCAGCCCATCTCACCTTGGGAATACTGTGGTTGTAGACGCATGCTCCTACATCTAGCTTTTGATGTTTCTGGGGATCGAACTCAGGTTGTCAGGCTTGAGCTGTCTCACACACACACACCCCTAACCCCCCAGTTCCCCCCAGCTTCCCCCTGCCCTTTTAGAGATAGTAACTTGCTATGTAGCCCTGGCTGGCCTTAAATTCATTAGGAACTTAGGCTGGCCTTCAACTTGTAGTGATCCTCTTGTCTCAGCCTTCTGAATCTGTGACTATGCATAGAGACCACGGTACTTATATGTTTAAATGCATTTTAAATGGCTTAAATTAACTTTAGGTGATCAAAACATGTAGTATGAATCCCCCATTTTGAGGCTTTCTGTTATTCACTGTCGAATTTACTGTTCAGATTTGCTTTTTTTTTGCCAAGCCTTGTTTTTTATTTGGCTTATTTTTCTAGCAGGAATTACCAAAGATGTAAGGTCATGGATTTTGAAACATAAAATATTTGTAAAATTTGAGACACAAGAGCTTATGTGAACACATAATTATCAGTGGCTTTTAACATCATGAGAATGTCCTTACTCTTCTGTGTATATATAAACTAAAGGTCATAACATGGTACAAAAGTTTCATGCAAAAATAGAGGTGTGAACCAAATTTCTATTTTTCAGTCAGTCTGAAAATATGAATACATTCACCTCAGAAAATAATGCTATACTACCATCAACTATTACAGAGGCTTAAGACAGTCCACAGAAATGTTTGAAATTTATAACATACTTTCCATGAGATAGCAATACAGTTTTAAAATTTGAATGTTACCGTGATTTGAAGATACAATATCTGTGATAAGCTCCTGTGTGAATGCTTGGCTCCAACACTGGCACTCCTTTGTGAAGTTCTGTAAACTCTGGGAAATGGGGCCTACCTGGAAGAAGCAGGCCACTGGAGACATGTAAGGAGCTGCATCCCGGGCATGTCTGGTTCTTCTTTGTTGTCCTATCTGCTTTCTGTCTACCACATGATCAAGAAGGTTCTGTCACAGAGCCCACCACTTCCAGGTTCTGTTTAAGCCAGGGCCAAAGCAGCCATGGGCTAAGTCTTCTGAAAATGTGAGGCGCAACAAAGTCTCCTTTAATCTGCTGCCTCAGCAATTTGTTAGGACGTCTAGAGAGGCTCACCTGATGTCAGTGAGGAAAGAGTAAGTGTAGATGGAAAGCAGAATGAGAGGCTTGGGTGGGTGTCCAGCTGCTCAGTGCTCACAATCATTCTAAACAAGTGCTGCTGACTTTGGTAGAGCTATAGAGGAGAACAGTGAGGTCAGGAAGGCAGTGAGGTGACAGGAAAATGTGAGTGTGGGAAGCACAGGTGCATGCCTTTATTTCAAGATACCAGTATTTATGTCGTATCTCTATTTGTTTCAGTAGTCCACAGACAGTATATGAGTAATCCAAACAACGTCAACAATTATTTATTGAGAAAATGTTGAATCATAAGGGCCAAGCTAAGTGACTTTAACCCTTGACTAACCCTGAAAGAATTATTATTCAAATTTTTAGGTGATAAAATTGAGGCTTGGCAGGCAAGGCAAAAAATGCTGCCAAGAGAGCAGGCATAGGAAGTGTCATTGCACTTGAAATACTCATTTATGGCTGACCAGAGAAGAATTCGGCTCTGCTTATCTTTTGTATAAATTTTACAGCTATAATCTTTGTCAGTGTGTGATAGCAACTTCATTTTAGCTCCTCTTAGGAAGTAGAGAGTATGCATTTGCCACCTCTAGTTTAGTTCACACAGCCAGACGAGGAAGCTGGAGACAGGCGTTTTCAGAGAGAATGCTCACCAGGAGCCCGGCCTTGCCTTTTCCCCTTGCTTTCTTGTCTTACATACTTATCCTTTCAGGAAAGTATGCAATTCATGAATGATACACCTATTGCTTAGATGAAGGAATAGAAAATTGTGCACAGACTAGGAGGTCTCCAGTTCTCCCTAGTAGTGACTAGAAGAATAACTCAAATTGCAGGGAAATGACATGTATTTTAGCTCTAAATAGGCAAACAACTGTCTGCATGTATGTTTTGTGTCTAGTGGTTTTGACCTGGCACCATGTGATTATCATGTGTTAATGAATTTGGTTTTAGTGGTGACTGTTTTCTGTTGTATCTACATTTTTATTCCCTGATTCTACCTCCCACATATCCATGAACTCAGATATAGCTCCTAGTGCCATGGGACTAAAAAGGTTCCTTAGCTTTGTATTTCCTCTCTATCTCTGCCTGCCTGGATTTTAGTTCCTTACTTCTGCAGTGTTTGGAAAAACCAGAAATGCCTCCAGGGGAAGAGCGGTGGAGCAGAGGAGGCTCCCATCTCTTTGGTGGCTTGGCCTCACTGATGTCTTTTTAACACAGTCAAGCACATGGTCTTGCATTTTATGTTTCTTTCCTGGTTGACACTGGCCTAACAAAAATGAACTCTTTTGTAACATGAGCAGAAAAGAAAAACAGCCAACCTTTTGCTGTGTACTTGGACCTTCAAGTTTCTTACCAGCTGTCTCTTGAGGTTTGTGGTCAAGGCATATGTACACAGAAGCAGATGGCTTTGTGTCTTCTTCTTCTTCCCGTCTGAACTGCCTGTAAGGATGGTTAAGGGTCTCAGCAAGTAGCCGTGGGGAGAAGTCTGGAGTCAGACTTCCACTCTGCATCTCACTGCTTTCCTCTTTATTCATGCAAAGTCTATAAAGTGGGTTCTACCTACTTGATAGAAGAAATGTTAAGCCAAATTATTATCCAGGGAAATGTTGTTTTGCTTAGGATGTGTTTGTGCTTCCACAAAGACAAAAATAAAATGGAACATTGTATTCACAAATATTTCGAAATATCTGTGTATTTCAAGCCATTAAGCAAATTAGTATGTGGAAAATTAATAGTTTATTATAATCAATTTACTAATGATGCAAGTCTACAATTTAATAAATAATAAAAGGATTTTTTTTAAAAAAAGAAGCAATAGGTCATTTATCTATAGCTGATTGATTGTATTGCCTATTGTATATGTGTGGTATATACACTGGCATGAGCCTGCACACATGTGTGATCATGCAGAGGCCAGGGGAGGATACTGGGCATCGTCTTCCTTTCTCTTGAGATAGGATCTCTCACTATACATAAAGTATTTTAGCCAGGCCTACAGACCAGCAAATGCTCAGAATAGGCCTGTTTCTAACATCCAGTACTGAGTTTACTTGCTTGTGCGGTCATGCTCTGCTTTTAAGATGAGTGCTTGAGATTTGGCCTCAGATCATCATGCCTGCAGAGAACATATCTCCTAAGTGATTCTAGACCCAGCTAAGTTGACAATCAGTATTAACTGTCACACTAGCTCCAGTAGAAAATATCAGTGTGAGCATGCATTTGGAAAAGTACCAGTGCACATAGGACCCTCAGTTTATTTAACATAAACATCCTAGGACAACACAAGCCTTTTGAAACAAATAGGAACTTTATCAGAGCCTGGCTTCTTAACAAGCCACAGTTCAGGGTCATACAGGAATAGTCAAACCACAAAACGAGGTGATCTTGTTACTGCTCCCTTCTAAGGAAGCCTACAAATGCATTTCTCATTTGAGAGCACCTGAGTTCTGCTCATATACCCACTACTCTGTGTCTGTTGTATCTCAAGTTCAAGAATATCTGTTGTATAGCAGTTTCGCCTGAGAAGAAACATTCTATTCTGCAAGAAAATGTTAAGACTCAAAAATTAAACTACTCAAAAGTTTCAGGAAGTCTCTGATACTGGCCAGATGTATTAGTTTCGTCCC
Organism: Sigmodon hispidus; assembly: GCA_004025045.1. Lineage (NCBI taxonomy): Eukaryota > Metazoa > Chordata > Mammalia > Rodentia > Cricetidae > Sigmodon > Sigmodon hispidus. The sequence continues at coordinate 16,254 of PVIH01015959.1, forward strand.
TCTTAAGTTTATAAAAGTTAGGATAAGGATGAGGTCAGGGAAAGGACCGCTGAGAGGCACTCCCAAAGAAGCTGAGCTGCGCAGAGGTGCAGGCCAACAGAGCTGCCTGCAGACAGACAGCCTTTAACTTGGAAAGCTGTGCAGTGGGCTCGGTTTCCAACTTTCGTGAATTGTCACTCATGCTGGGGTGGGCTTTTGGTGATGCAGTTGTCTTTCTTTGAGCCATTTTTGTTCCTATAAGTAACCTCAGTAAAACTCGCTGGCTCATCAAGTTGGATTGGGGTGGTATGCTTACTTTGATCTCCTGTTGGCTCCCTGCCTGGATGACAGAGGTCTGTTCATGTCTCTCAGGGAAAGCATCATACAACAGGCATGGAGGCATAGTCAAGATAATGTGTTATTATTTTTCTCAGGGAAGAACTTCTATGCTAACTAATCTCCCTAATATTCAACTCAAATCAAGCATTCTTTTAATGCTTGTGGGACATATAATTTTTATTACATAGGTTTCTCTAGTCAAACCCCCTCCCCCAAATTTGAAGTGTACTCCCCTTGACAAACCCCAAAAGCAAGGATTTTGACCCCAAATTTCCCCATTCTATTCTAGTAATTCACCAAAACTAACTTAATTTTTAGTACATGGCAAAAAAAAAAATCACAAAATTTTTATCAGTGTACCAATACTTAAAAGTGTCAGACTTTTTGAGTAATTTTTTAGTCTTGGTAAATTTATATTAAAGTAGCTTAAAATAAAGCAAAGCACTGAAAATGCTTAGATGGATAGCTAATCCCATAAACACAAAAGGTTTGGTCCTAGCCTTATAGTTAGTTAGAGGTAGAATTACACATGCAAAACTCCCTAAGCCAGTGTCAAATCCCCTAAAATTCCACAGAATTTGAAGGAGAGGACATCAAGTACATTCCTTATAGCTAAAGACGTCTTGCCTAGCCACACCCCCACGGGACTCAGCAGTGATAAAAATTAAGCAATGAACGAAAGTTTGACTAAGTCATACCTCCAAGGGTTGGTAAATCTTGTGCCAGCCACCGCGGTCATACAATTAACATGTTAGCTATTTTAATCATTGTCCCGTAACAAAGGGACACAGACCAAAGTTGTTCATCACTTGTAAGTAGAGTGATGGAGATCAGAATATGGTCACTTCAATAGAGTCACTTACGGCACTTTGAGCAAAAAGGTTATAGATGTTATTTATAGGTTTCCTCAAAGATAAAAGGCCTAAGGATGTTTGTCCAAAAAGATAAATGAGGAAATCTAAAATACCACCACACTCCCACCGCTACACACACCATATACTTACATATACTTCCTTCACGCACACAAATACTATACCTGACACATGCACGTCACTTCCCCGACACAACACAAACAAGCTAGAAAGTGAATGTCATAGTTTATTGATCACAGTGAGTCTGGCTTATGAGTAAATTTGATTAGTTCTTATAAGAGCCTCCTTCGTATTTTCCTTTCAAACTAGAAAGTTTCATAACGAATAAGAAATAGCTTTAAGCTTTTCTTCTGACACATGAGAAAGTGAGAGCCAGAGAGAACTGGAGTGGGGGGGGGAGACACAGGAATGGAGGGAGGGGGAGAGAGGGATAGGGGAGGAAAGGACTGAGGGATGGAGGGAGGGGGAGAGAGGGACGGGGGGAGGGGAAGCTCCCGGGAGCACGCAGAGGTTAAAGGACTGAGATCAAGATTGTTCAGCCATGTAGGTAGACTTTGGACCTCTGGGCAGTGCCATCTTCTGTGTGTGCTCACTTCATCTCCACCTCATTCCCACGTTCCGTCTTCGTCTGTTCTCTAAAACCAAGCAGCACATTGAAGGGATGAGCCCTTAGTAAAACATTCTCACATTCTCCACCCAAGCACTCTTAGCCTTAGCTCAGTCCCTGGCTAGGAAGCCAAGCCTCTGCCTTGAACCTAGGACACATGGTTTTCTCCCCACCCTCTGATGCCTCAGACAGCATATCTGGATTAGCAGTCTTGAAGACAGTGGTTACTAGTACATGAAGTGTCTAACAATCAGCCTCAGTTACTGAAAAATACAGGATGCCCTTCCCATGAGCAGATGGGTGAGTGACAAACAGAATCTTCAGCATGAGGACAGTTTACTAGAGAAACAGAAGTGTCTTCCCTTGGTTCTTTGACAGCTCACTATGACTAAATTTAAAGTTACAAATTTGCACAATGCTGATATGAATAGCTAGGCTTTATATTTTTTATTAGCGGCTTAAAAATTTACATATTGGGTAAATATGTAGCTTAAATGCTTGCCTATCACTCTTACCTTATACAACTAATTTTCCTTACTCAGATGCTAGAATACTGTTTCTTCTGTACAAAGACAATGAAAGTTTCCATTTTTCCCTTTTCCAACCCAGGTGTCCACTACACTTATTTTTCAAGTTTTGAGTCACTCATATGCTAGAGGGGGAAAATGTACATTTCTTTTCATGTCTAACCAATCATTTAATTAAAGCTCATCTCATTTGACTTCCAAATGAAGCCACATTTTAGCAGGAAGACAAGCTGGATCAAAGCCCATTCCAAAGAGGACTGGGGATATTCATTAGAACACAATGTAGGGAACTCCCACGCATGGCGCATGGGGCCCCATTCATAAACACAGACAGTGATCTCAGCTTCTCATGACAATGTCTTTCCACTCTACTTATGAGAGACTTCCTGTCTGGTGAGATGAATGGGGCTGAAAAGACAGCACGACAGGGCCCAGGGCATTCTGATTTAAGTAAGATTGATTTGGGAAACTAATAAAGGCAATAAAAAGTGATCAGTTACAAAGGCAAATGAAAGAAATTAATAACATTGCTTATTCACAAAATAGTTAAGACATTAAGAGGAGTCCATCAAGTATTTCTTCAAATTTGGCCACACATCGTGACTTTGCGTTGCCCAGGCCTTTTAGTTAGAACCAATGTGAAACATTTGTTACTCTGGCTCTTATCTTTCATCATAAATAATTTATCAAGTATTTTATCTTCAGAAAAAATAACTGTGTCTTAAATGATCATGATTAAGTAGGATTGTAATGGCCCCATATTAGTAATTGTGGAGGAGAAATATTAGGCCTTACTGGAGAATTTAGCTTAAAACTGCCTTTGTCTAATTAAATAAAAATTTAAAAATAAGTTGAGTTGGGCAATGGTGGCCCATGTCTTTAACACTAGGGAGGCAGAGGCAGGAGGATCTCTATGAGTTCAAGGCCAGCCTGGTCTACATAGTGAGTTCCAAGACAGCCAGGACTACACAGTGAAACCCTGTATCAGCAAACAAACAAACAAATAAACAAGCAAACAAACAAAAAATAAGTTGAAATATAAAGCAGAATCTGGGAAAAATAAAGCTAATGAAAATCTTACCAACCAAACATAAAACACCATTATCATTTATGCTATATATAAATGTATAGACATATATTTAACATATAAATGAGTATATAGAAATATGTTTCAATAGATATGCAGGTATATATTGCACATGTATACACACACACAGTTATATAATCAAATTGCGCAGTGACTTCAAACATGGCCGTCTTAGAAATACAAGGTAGGTGCTTTGTCAGATCAGATTAAATCTTTTTGCATCAACATAGAATTTCATGGTATTGATTTCATTGAAGTTACTATATATTAATGAGCATTTAAGTTGGTTCCAATGCGACCATTTAGTAATTTCCTCTGAATTAAAACATTTTGTCCTAGAAGGAAGCTTCTTAAGACTCAGGAGGTTCTAAAGGAGACCCTTAAGATTCAGACACTAAATAACTCAGAAAGTCCCTGAAACCAGATTCACAAGCTCCCTTCCCCAAGGTTATATAAGCAGTGAGAATTGCTGAAGAGAGTAGTTTCTCTTTCTCACTGAGATGCCTACAAGCCACGCAGAGATCTCCAGGGCTGCATCTTTCATAAGTTGTTACCCAGGTTGGGGTGGGCTCTCTGGGATGCAGGTGCTTTTGAAGTATCCACACTCCTGTAAGTAACTCCTTACCAATACTTCTATAAACAGTCCAATAAACCCACTGGATCACCAACGTGGACTTTGGTGTACTTACTTTTTTCTGTCATCATTCTTTATATGGAGCATGAACCAGATAAGGTATCATTACAAATAGGATTGATAAATCTTTGAATTAAAAGTTGGACACACATATGCAACATATTATGGCTCACAGATACATTAATATTCAATGGTAATAATACTTTAAACCTTTAAAGTAGTGTTCTTATTTGGTGAGACATGTAAACATTTTTCTACTAATTCAGAATATTTTACATTTTCTCATGTATTCTTTTGAAATAGTTAAGTGGTGAGTATTGGCATATGTCTTTAACATATTAACAACTAGATCAAAGCTTTCAGAGATATATGTGGCAAAGTAAATATGGACACCAAATGTAGGGAAGGATTTATGTGTGCCACACTCTTCCCAACAAAACAGTGTGTTCCCTCAGCTGTTTGCTTGGGAGGACACTAAGAAATTCTAACATTCATTTCATATCCTTGACCTTTCTCTTCAACTGTCTTTCATCTCATACCTGCTTAAGTTATGCAAAAACTCACTACAATAATGTCTATGATCTTAGCTTGATTGCAATCATTTCTTTATTCTAAAATACCTTAGTGATAAATATAAGGTCACAGAAAGCTCATTTGACTCTTCAATTTTAGTGGTTTATCTTTTTTCCTGTCTATCCTGCAAACTTTGATGAGAGGTCCTAGACTCTTTCCTAGCCCTTGAGACTCTGGTACTTCAAATAAAGCACATATTTAAAAAAAAAACTTTAACTATATTGTGTTAATATAGTATGAGAAACAGTTTAGCTTTTTGGATACCATTTGTATATTTTCAGGTACTGTGTAAATCTTTACTATATCATTTAATTAAAAGATAAAGAATACCCCTAGACTTCCTAATTCTGTTGATATGGTTTTACTCCATTTTAGAGAAGATATTTTGAAAATAAAATCAAGTGTTAAAAAACTATCCTATTAAAATGAAAGGAATTCATGAAATTTTATCTTACTTAAATATGATTATAATATTTTAAAGTACCTGACACTTTAGTCAGTCTCATTTGATTGTTTATTTACCATACATTTTTTAAGTACTCAGTAAAAACAGCATACCTTTATACAATTTGTCCAGCTTTCGAATATAGTTTTCCATACTTTGAGAAGAGGTCAAATGATGGTAGAACAGTCTGAAAATCCTAGAAGACAGAGATCAGATTAGCACATATGGCTATCATTATCACATTATCACTCAGACTAATTCAAACTGTAAGGTAGATTGTAACAACTGCACTTCATGTTTCCCCATCACACATTCACACACAATTAGCAGCTAAGATTTGCGTCAGTTTAAAGCTCTTTTAAAATTTGCACTTGTTTTTGTTACTGTTGCTTGCTTCCTTTGTTTTCTGAGCCAAGGTCTCACCTCAGCCCTGGTGGTCCTGGAAATCATTATGTAGGCCAGGCTGGCCTCACACTATTTTTGTCTTCTGTGTTTGCCTCTGCATTCTGGAATGGCAGGCATGCAGCACCCGGGCTCAAAAACACAGGTTTTAATGTCTATGGTGGCACACTCATGCAGCTCTGAGCAGTGCCAACACAGAGATGTAAGCACCTGCTTTTAAGAAGCTTGCAGTATGATTGCCTTTGCCTTGGTTTAAGGGGGTGGGGTTCTACATTTAACCTTTGACCAAGTGAACATTTGTTAACTTAATCTATGAAAAGAGGAATGTGATATGTCCACATAACTGTACTAGAGGTCAAGTGCAGAAGCATTGGACTTGACTTGCTCTTTGGAAGGCATGTGAAGAAGAAGTAGCGTTTTTCCTGGTATCCAGACTAAAAGCATGTGATTAAGAAATGAAGGCTTCCACAGCATGTAGTTTAGACAAGCAAAGCTGCTAAAGAGCTAGCTCCTAAGTCAACCCTGAATACTGGGAAGAAATAATCAGACTCTGTACAGTCTAATGTTGTTGCTGAGGAAAGTCTAGGAGAGAGGGCCTTTTTCCTTGAGATGGCTCCCGAGAGGGCCCACACTTCACAGGCACACAAAGGGAAGCTTCAGGGGGACCCACTGAATTCTGGGGTCTCCATACCAGAGATTTTTTTGATATGTCACCAGAGATCTGACTCTGCCTTAGAACCGAGACCCCTAACCCTAGACATCTGTTTTGCTGACTAAAGTCAGGATAATGTTTGCCCGTGTCATTCTGTGTTGACTTGCCTGGGTGGGGTTAAAGCAGTTACTGGCACTGCTCCAATATGCAAGGAGAATGTGTGCAACAGAAAACCAGATAAAAAACAGGTGAGTTCATCTGACTGACATCCTTCTTAGGGAGCACAGATTGGTAGATTGTGTATGGTAAAGTTTGACTTTCCTGTGGGGCTCATGCTTTTTTCCTGTTCCATGCGTATTGTGGAAGTAATCTAACTCTAGCCCACTGTTTTCAGTACTTCCATATAACATCTCAGACATGTTTACCAACAGCTAGCAACTCACACAGCTCTTCATCTTCAGTCTATAAAGTTCTGCTGTCTGTGTGACTCATGATAGTGATTTTTATGTTGGTAACTCAATGGTCACTATTTGCAAGTGTGTGTAGCAATGTTTTATTTAACTTTCAAAACAAATAGACCCATGCTACATGAAATGCTAAAAAACAAAGAAATGTGGTATCATTCAGAAATTTAGCTTTAGGCACAAAGGGGAAAATTAAATTTAGTTTTTCTTATTCTTAATCTATAGGATAACAGTCTTTGTTATGAAGTCATGTAACATCGATGTGATTGGTGATTACAAATGTGGATGAGGGAAGGAAATGATGTCAATGTGGCATGTAAGCATCTTCAGAGAGAAACTAGGAAAACCTGTTAAAATAGTTTAACTCTAAGCAAGGTAGTGGTATTTGGAAGTGGACTAATTTGCTGCAAATATGTATTTCACACTCGGGGTAACTATAAGAAAATATTTTAGGGACTGTAGCTGTGAGTCTGAGAATGGAGAGAAATAAAATGTTTTCCATTAATTAATATGTCCTGTTAATTAATAGCAGACATTCTAGATAAAGAGGAAAAGCAAACTAACACTAAATGAAGGGTAAGCATAGTGAAGAAAACAGTTACCACAGTGATGGGTAGTGATCCAAATGCATTAACAGTCATTTTAGATGGGCATGGGCTAAATGCTCCATAAAAAGCAACAGAATGCTGAATAATATAGTTTAAAAACTTTAATTATGAAACACAAATAGTGACACAAATATGTCAGAGAAAGGAACACCACATTCACAATTCACATTAGCTAAAAGAGAGCTAAAATGGCTATATTAATTTTGGATAAAACAGATTTCAGAATAAGGAAAATGATCAGGGATATAGTCATTAAAGAATGATAAAGGGTCAAGTCTCCAAGAAAACCTGTCAATCATTAATGTATATGTGCCTAGAATCAGATGGTCAACACACATGAGGCAAAAACTCATAGAAGTGGTGAGGAAAGTAGATGGATTCGCTATTGTACTTGATAAATTCTGTACCCCTTTATCAGTGACTGACAGATCCAGCAGGTAGAAAATCAACAAGGGTGTAATTGAACTGAACAGCACTGTCAATCAACTGGATGTAATTGACATCTATAGACTTTTTTATCCACCAGCAGCAGGGTGCGCACACTCTTCTCGGATTCATAAGAAAAGTCAAGATATACTACATACTGGACTATAAAACACTGACAAATTTAAAACAAACCACACAAGCACTGTCTCAGAACACTAGAAACCAATGCCAGATACATGGAAAGCTGCAAATATCTGAAACTTAGTGCCCTTCTGAAAATGACACATGGTAAAGACATCTCAGGAGAAAAAAACCAACCTGATTAAAAATGGAAAGAAAGCTGCTGATGTCGTAAGCACTGACAGCAGTGTGCTGTGGGAACAAGGGCAGCAAGGACAGAGTGGAGAACAGGGCCTTCGGCCAGTGACCCGACTGCTGAGGAAGCTGGGAGGGTACTAACAGCCAAGTGGAGGAAAATAAACCTGGTAGACATCAGAAAATCAAAGGTAGAAAACCGGTCTGGGGAGCTGGCTCAGAAGGTAGAGTTCATGCCCCTCAAGCATGCAGGCCAGGCTCTGGACTCCCAGAACCACATACTGAACTCTGGAGGCAAAGACAGGGGATCCCCAGGGGAAGACTAGCTGGTAGGTTCTTCAGTGACAGATCCTGCGATAAGAACACGGGACAGAAACACATCAGGCAGTTCTGATTCTGGGACCTTCAAAACAGGGAACTCTGTTTCTGGTCCCTGGAACCAGCTCTGCCTTGTCCAGAACCTGGAAAAATGTTCTTGTTTCTGTCTGAAGTTCTGTCCTGTTGTGAGGTCAAAAATACCAAAGCTGTTTGGTTTGAGCCCTGGCTGCTCGCATTCCTTCTCCTTTTGTTTAACAACGCTAGTGAACAGAGTTGTCTGGACGGTGTGCTTGACCAAATGCTCCATCGGCCATGGAAGGTGTACTTGAAACTCCTGTGCAGACACAGGGATGGAGAGATACATGAGCACCTCATGGGTAGGGCCACTCAGCCAGCTTTACAAACCCTCATTGGGCAAGTGGTCTTGTTTGGAGCCTGCTCCTCCCCTTGCAGCTCCGTGTGCTTCCTCCTCTTGAGTTCTCACCCACGGCAAAACTCTCCACGGTCTGAGAAATTTGTCACTCATTCATTCATCCATCCATCCGTCTGGCCATCCATCCATCCATTCATTTATGTTTGCAAGACACAGACACAGGAACTGGCTGAAGGTGGCTTTGGGAGCTGTTGACAATTCTGCACTCTAGCTCCCTAAGTTATGCTCTCTGAAGGCAAGAAAGACTCCACTGCACCTAAGTGTCCTCTGATTTTCCCCAGTGTCACCTGCATCAGTAAACAAAATAAAAAGCAATGAGGACTATGCCCTATGTCAATTTTAGGCCTCCACAAGTATGTGCACATATGTGTATATGCATCTGTACACATGTGTATACCCACACATGTAAACAAACATACACCTGTGCACATCACAAATAAATACACATATGCTAATGAAATAGGGAAAGAGAAAAAATAAAACACATTATCCACTTCTTTGAAAACACCAGTAACATTGGGAAACGGATAACCAGGCAGAACAAGAAAATAAAAGAGAAGACACAAATAGCTAATGCCAGATGGAAAGACGATCTCAAGCCCTGAAAGGACAATAAAGGAATGCAATAAGAAAATCTAAAATTAGAAACTGAGTAACAGGCGAAATTGCTGAATGCCCTGAAAAACACTCTGCTAAAACTCATACCCTAGTATGAGCAGATAGTCCAAACCAGCCTGTATCTATTTTTAAAATGGACACAGTTTCTCATTCTTTAAGTTGGCCACAGTATTGTCTCAATAGTTGTAGAACAGGGTTGGCCACCCTGCTCCTTCATTTTGGAGTGGAACAGGATACAGTAAGGCTCCTCTCAGTCCATCAGCAGTCAAAGGTCCAAGTCTGCTCATGGTTTACTTATGCTGCTCTTTAAAGAGACCAATGAAGTAAATCCCACTGATGCTCTGACAAGTTTAGAGCAATGCAATGAATTAGGACTTTGATCATATCTCCAGTGAGTAGTTGTCTTTTAAACAAGCACCTTGAACATACACATGTATTTACATGTACAGATAAGATTAACAATGACTATACTCACATGTTCTGGGCTTTTCTTCCTTAAGTTCTGTGATGCTCTTGTGTTCTTAATTTTGAACTTCTCTTGAGTTATGTATGTCCCCTTCCCTGTGCAGGCCCACATGTGTGCAGGAGTAGTGTACTGTGTTCTGTTCAACCACTGTACCAGGACTTAGTCCTGCCTAGGGCAGATAATAGACATTTACAGTCATGTGGATGAAGATGGATTGGCCCACTATGTCCTACAGAAGAAAAATTTTTCAGAAACTCTTTACTGCCTTCCTTTTCTTTGTTATTTTGTGGTCTCACAGACTTAGTGAGTAACTAACTGCTAGCTTTGTAGCAGAACTCCAGCTTGAGCCTCAAGAGACCTCTGGTACGGATTCTAAACTCCACCGTTGTTCCTGATACAATAAAACAGTCACCCTGCCATCAGAAGCTGTTTGAGAGTTTAAGGAAGCCACTTGCACAGTGCTCTTGTGGAGTCAGGCTAAACAGAGGTGGATGGTTGCTTTTCTGAAAAACAACCTCATTGGGAAAAACACTGGAGATGGAGATTCAACATCCTGCCCTAGCTAGTGCTTGCCAGAGCAGACAGCTTTTGCTATTAGGATGCCCAGCCAAACACAAATCATCCGCTGCCACAATGAGCTCCTTGGGACAAGTTAGGAGTCTTTGGAACGAAATGGCTCTTTGAGCTGGAATGCAGCCCAGGTTCATTTTCAAACCCAACTCAAAATGACAAAGAATGAATTTCCTGGGCCACTCACCCCAAAGCATAGGAACGTTAGGTCAGCATCTGTATGTTTATCTAGTTATTTAAGGCTTTTCAGCAGGCACACACAGCTGAGCATACAACCAACCTGTGTCCATGCTCGTCAGTGGAACAGTGCTGCTGCACCAGGGACATGGTCCCGAAAGTACAGTCAAAATCAAATTTTAGTTACATACTGATCAGCTTAAATGATTTTAATATATTCAGCTTTAAAATATCACAGAGATTTTTCTCTTACAACTAAAAAAAAGGTAGATAAGGAATTTTGACTGAATGTTAAGCGATATTTTAATAAAAATTATTTTGTGAATGAAACTCCAAATTCTTTTGTTAGCTAGCCCTCAGGATTCCCTCTGCTTCTCAAGTGGAAGTTCATGGGTGGCTCCAAAGAGATCTACTATGCTTCATACAAACAACCTAAACAAACCTCCTAAGAGTGATCTGAGTTACTTGCTTTAGTTGACTTTAAAATCCATTAATTTTGGAGGCCACAGAGCTGAGAAATTTGTTATTAATTTCCTACTGGTTTTGACATAGGCAACATTGCTGATGTGTGCATGATGATGATAATGGTGGCTCACTTTACATTACAGAGACTCCAAGAATGCTCTTTGAGAAGTCTGGAGGTCTTCAATTGGCAGGCATGGGTGTTGATGAATGAAGCTAACATCTGAGGAGGGTCCAGAGCTTCAGTATCCACAGGTCACACTAACTAGCAGTGGCTGAGAACACACATGAAGGCCACCAGTGATCTCCCATACCTCAGTGCACCCCTCTCCTCTTCTTCCCCTCTTCCTTCTTGGTATGATGGCTTTCTAAGTAGCCTTTTTGTCTAGAACTCTGCTACCCAGCCTGACCTCAAACTCTGAATCCTGCTGGCTGGTTGTCAAATGCTGGGATTGTGGCTGTGCTTCAGGACAGGTCCTTCTGTTTTTCTACCCCACAAATCTCCTGAACATCAAGGCTCTACACTCCTCCAGTGATAGATGCAAGACTTAGGTTTCTACTCTCTTCACAGGTGGTCACCATGGGAACAAACTTTCCTCTTGTAATACTCATGGTTTCAGTGACTGAAGTACAATGCCTTTGGTAAAGCTGCTCAGTCCGCCAGGTTCTGTCACTCTCTTGTCACATGAAACAGCTCTGGGATGATGGCATCTTCACAGATTTATCCAGAGTACACACATAGGGCAGCTGCTGAGCTGAAGATACTCCTCTGTTCACCTCAAGCTTCCCAGAAAACAGCTTTAAGTGCTTCCTTCTTTGAGTTCTCCTAAAGCCCCAAGACCTAGAATTTATTATGCATTCTTACAACGAAACCACTTGTATGTGCTTTGAAAAGATCAACTTTTAGATGTATAAACTGACAACCTGTTGTCAACCTGAATGTAAGCAAAAACAGAACTCCCTTGCATATTATCTAATGCCCAGAGACTGCAGATGACTCCAGGGCTTGCCCAAAGGTTTTCTACAGCCCCAGCCTCAGAGGCAGCTCTTGCCTTGGACAACATTGACTTGATAAAAGCTTTGTGATCTTTAAGTCACAAAATCTCTGCCATTCTTGCTACCTCCTAAAACTCTATAGACAGTTCCATGCTACTGTATGCCAAAGAGAGACACCAGTTCAACAAAGAGATGACAAAAGAACCAGTGTCCAGCATATAGCAAGTACTTAGTGAGTGCCAGTTATTTTCAAAAATAGTCTGCAGTGCACACATTTTAAAAAGTATGATGAATAGCCTTACATAGTTGCTTTTCCAGGGTGAAGGCATATCTAATCTGTAGAATTCTGCATTTGAGTTGCTTCTTTCTATGTTTGGATGCATTTTTCTCCACAGCTTCACCATCTTGCTGTCATTTAGCTCATTTAGCTCAGCTGTCTGGTTGGTTCTCATAGCTCCTCAACCGATGCCCCATCCCCTTGTATAGTCTTGGCTATAATGCACTTGTGGGTACTGGTAAGGCCAGAATGTGAATCAGCAGATAAGTGATGGGGATTCTTGTTTGACAAATTTATTGTGTCATGAGTTACATATATCATAATAAAAGAGGTATAAGATATAACAATAATCAGAAGAATTAGATGTGCACACAGAAATAGATGTATGCATAGAAATATAGGTATAGATATTAATTTCATTGCAAATAAAACAAAATATAGCATTCAACTAGATACTATGCTGTAGTTAGGAAGGTCCATATCCTGTTCATTGATTTTTATCACACAACTAATGATGTCATGGCAAAAGATTCCAGGAATATCACCTGTGTATACAAAGATGGCACAAGTTACATAGAAGGAATGAATATGAAACTGATACTTAAGGGAACATGTGGCTGGCACATGGTTAATCTACTGGAAAATATGCTGCAAAAATGTTCAGAGTTAATATCAGGATAGCTTCACAAGAACGAATTGCAATGTGGATAACAACAGACACTAACACAATAGTCCTAAATAAGTGTTTCTTAGTAGGAGAAAAACCAAATGCTTCTGTGCAAGATGGCTCCTTAAGGAAGTTCTCATCAAGGAAAGTACCCTCTAAGAGCCAGGTGACATTTCATTCATGCTCATAGTCCCAGGATTTAACTTAATGCAGCTGCTGGCCACAGAGTGGGCTTGGTAAATACTTGGCCAAAGACATGGCTGGACAAATGCACACATGGGCTTGACCCTGTAGTCCTTCGTGGGCAGCACATCTTCAAAATTGTCTTTCAACCTGCTTCTCTAGAAATGTCATCAGAAAACCAGTGTCAATTCACATGCTGACTGAAGCCTTGTAGAATCCCAACTAGAAAATACAGCCTTGTATTACTTCACAGTTCTGATAACCTAAGTCTTAAAGTATGTGTAAGATATTAATCAATAAGGTTGGGTACACAAGTAAGAAGTATCAGTCACATACATCAGAGTTTATCTTTACCTGTATTGTCTGTCTTCCTGTGTTATCATAGTACTGAATACATTATGCATATGCAATTATATATAAATACTAAATATAAATGTAGGCCTTTTAAGTGTGACCATTATTGGCAAGGTAGGCAGTACCTACATTTGTCAGTATTCAGGATATTATGCCTTTAATGAGAACTTCATAGGAACAAACAGCTGTCAAACTGATCCAGACCCTTAATTGGCAAATCTGCTACTACTCACCTGTCATGCCAAGTCCAATGCTTACAATGTTTGCCCAGTCATGTGCAGGGTCAGGACTCAGATCCTGACATATAGCACATTGATGGCTGAATGATTTGAACCAAAGGAAAGGGGCTCAGGAGCAAGAGACTTCTCACCTTCTCTGGTCCACCTTAGACAGTAGAACCTCATTTTTCAGGGCAGACAGTAACATCTAGACTCCTCCACACCCATGCCAGCAATAAAATTTAGAGATGATTCAAACTTCCTCTGACCTTTCTGTGGCTGCACTGACCACAGAGAAACTCTCTGACCTACCTTGTCTCTCAGTAATGTCAATTCCTAAGACTATTGCCAAAAAGGGTCCTGACCTCGACTCAAGAGAAACAAATGTTATACAGAGAAGCTAAGAGACACTGGACAGACACTCCTTTCCAGGTTTCTCCCTCTGCTTTTTAAAAATTCTATCACATTGCTTTCTCCAAGTTTATTGCCACATGGTTATCTTTTCTTCATAGAACCTGAATATAAGAGCCAGACTGTGCCCATAGGTGTTTAGAACTACAGTGTTAGTATTTGGAGTTCATGGTGACTCTAGAGAACAGGACTAATCTAGACAAATTTATGACAAATTCATTGTGCAGAACCTTATAGATTCTAACAGAACACACCACATGCTGTGCCACCTCTGATAAAAGAATACCAGATAAAACAGTGCATGACCATGAACCAGTAAGATAAACTAGTAATTTAAAATGTGCATACAGACTGTAATTCTTCATGAGTGATAGCCATATATGTGAGAAAGCTCTATCCAAAATGTTATGGATTAAAAATGATTGGGATTATTTTTAATGGGAAGGAATTTTAGAATAATTACACACACACACATATATACATATATATATACATATAAAACTAAATACCTATCTTGTCATGGGTCAGAATATAAATAGGAAACTCACTTATATTTTACGTGGACAGCACACACTTAGCTGAAGGTAATTTTATAAACTATAAATAATTCTGAGCATGAAACAAAGTCTCGTGGTATGGAATGTTCTATTGTGATAGCATGTCATTTTCACCAAAGAGTTTTAGATTTTGGACTTTCAGATCAAGAAATAATCTACATAGATTATAACTTGAAATTCAGTTTGAAAAGAAATATTTTTCAAGTTATGACAATTTATCTGAGGTAAAAATGGGATAATATGTAAATGAAACATTGATGAGCAGCGTGTATACTCGTGAACACTTGCCAAACCTGCATTCACACCAGACCTCAGAAACGATCATGTTTGTTAAGCCTATTTCTTTATGCTCCTGTTAAAGAATTGATTTTAAACGTTCACCTATTGATACATCCTTTAAAAAAGTATTAATCAAGTGCCTGCCTCTATAATCCTTGGCAGCAAGAATATAGTAGTGATTAAGTCACACCAAATTTCCTGTCTCCATAGAATAAAACTTTTCAGAAAGGGGAGACAGATGAGAAGCAAATATGAGGCAGAAATATGAACAGACTGACAGGCTCGGTAAAGCACCTGCAACTTCTAAT
This sequence comes from Sigmodon hispidus, assembly GCA_004025045.1. Classification (NCBI taxonomy): domain Eukaryota; kingdom Metazoa; phylum Chordata; class Mammalia; order Rodentia; family Cricetidae; genus Sigmodon; species Sigmodon hispidus. Next base: position 31,478 of record PVIH01015959.1, read on the forward strand.
TATCTGTCAGGGAGGTGACCTGAAGAAGTATTGTCTGCCCAACCCTGTAATCCATGAATGAGTGACCCTGCCATTCAAGAGCACAACCACACCACCAAGTTCATCACTACAACACCAGTGTCACACACCAAGTGACCAAGATCAAAATGCCCCCAGAGATTACTATCTTTTGAGGTAAAATTTTCTACTAAAATTTATTAGTGCCTTGGATATTTTCAAGACAGAACACTGATTAGTGTGTGGCCACAAGATTAGCTGCCTCTTTAGAGCAGGCAGTGAGCTTGGGTGCTTGGGCACTGTGAGCATACAGAGCTCTGCTATGTCATTCCCTTGACAGTCACAGTCCAACCCTTCTGCTACTAGCATCTGGCACACCCACAGGAAGGGGAGGGACAGTGAACAGGTACCACTCCATCATTTCAAATCCTCATGGTGTTTTTAAACTCCTGAGCAGCACTGCCTGAGAAAGATACTGGGGAAGTGGAGAGCACTGTTGATAAAGGTTAGTTTTTTCCTTCACTGAGCCCCCCCCAAACAGTGTCTAATATCAAAAAGAAATGAGTTAAAAGAAATTGAAATAGAATACTTGACATGTTGACTGAGCAGCTGAAAATTCGTTTGGTGTGTATGTGTGTGTAACACATAATGTGTATGCAGGTACATTAGCCTGTGAACACATACAAAGGCCTTAAGGGTAGGTTGGTAGAAGGACATAAATAGCAAGTGTCCTTCTGTTGCTCTCTGCTCACTTTATTTCCTTGAGACAAATGTCCCTGAATCTGCTAGAAGTCAGCAAGTTACAGTGATCCTCTGGTCTCTGTCTGCCTTTCCCATTGCAGGCATCACAAGCGGCACAGCCAGGCTTGGCTTTAAACAGAACCCCGAGAGTCTGGTTCTGGTTCTCTGGTCATGGGTTCTCAAGCTGCCAGAGCAAGTGTTCCCACTGCTACAGTATCCATCCTTCTGTGGCTGCGGACAATGAAGGGAAAAGCAGCCCTCCTCTAAGAGGACACACCTTTCTTCCACTTCTCTGGAAACAGTTCAGGACTAAGTTTTGGTGATGAGATTTATTATTATTTCTTGGTTAACTGGAGGGCAGGTTTATGCATAGCACATATCTTGTACTTTTTCTAATTACCTTCTAAAAAGGCAAACACCCCTGAAACAATAAGCCAGCTAATTTGAAAGGCAAAGCTAGCTAAAAGGAAGGACAATTTTCAATGTATTTTAATGGCTTTAAGAGTGCAAATCTTACCCTTGGAATCAACTAGTCATCAGCTCTTAAGAGAAAAAGCAATCCTGCCTCGCTTTGTAAAAGCAGTTCATCTCCTTCTGCGCACAGTCTTCATCAAACAATGTTTTTCACTTGTTGATTTGCATCTATGCTGAGAGAGCGCAGATGATAATGTGCGGTGTAAAAATCAGGAAATTAGTCTCACAGTGGGGAGCCTGCTAACGACGCTGTTTTAATCTTATCCTTCAAGCACTGGCAGAAAACATATTAATTGTGCTTTAATTTATGCAACAAATATCCCATTTTAATTATGCTTAATTTTTGTCAAGCTATAAAAATGTCAATAGTTCTGACAGTGTTTTCTTACAAGTTTTTTCAAATGAAAGAATTAAAATCAAGCACTGTTTCTAAAAGAGATCGTCAGAGATTTCTAATTACTGCTTGTGTGTTTGAAAAATTGCTAGTCTATAACCCCCAAATAACATCTGGGAGCATATGAACTTGAAACTTTATTACTCAATATTTATAATTCTTAATAATATACATTCATCATTAATATAATAGAATTCACACTAATTTTTTTATAATTACAGGGTATCAATAACTGTCATTAATGGTGAATGTTCTCTATAAAAATGCTTTTGATAATTTCTCTCAGGAAAACTAGGATGAGAATAAGTGTAGTGATTGCTACTGAGACAAGGCACTAAGGAAGGAGTATTTACCATCAGCAGAAGTGGAGATTGATACGTCACACTACAAAAGCTGAATGGCGTTAATTATATTTAGCAAATGTTTATTATGTCTTAGTAGATGCAAATCCGCCCAAACATTAAGTCTTATACAAGAAATAGCACTTTCTCTTCAGTTACAAATTGAATTTCCCTGTACTGAGGCCTCTTGTGAATCTTTACACCTTTCTCACATCCTTCCAATCTTCTTGTTTTAAGTCACAGCAATTCCCCTTGAAGTCTGATCTAACCTATCACATGAGAAGTTCCCCGTGTTAGATCCAGACCCTCTGTCAATAGCTCTTCACTGACTAGATTTAAATGTACATGTACAGGAAATCCTATAAAGGCCTATAAAGTGTTGTATTATTTCATTTATATATTATCATTTTTGCTATAATATTGCACATTACCATTTCAAAAAACATTTTTGTAAAAATGTGTAAACTGTGTATTCAAATTGTTCATTGGAAGACTTAACTGTAACACTGCAAAGCACTGAATTTTTTGCCCTCTTCCACCTTTTAGAAATGCCTACACTTAAATACAGAGAATTAACCAAAATCTGATAAATTATATATGTCTAAAAACTAGAAGGCAATAGGAACCTCAAGTTGTTGCTAATGGTCAGCAAAGCTAGGGTGTGGCACCAAACTGAAAGTAGAGAAGAGAGACACACACGGAGTGAGGGGACAGCTGGCAGCCCATCCTATTCATCCTCTTTAAGCCCAGAAACTTGGACCACCAAGATCTCCAATTAGGTTGGAATGCAGAAGTGAAGAAGAGGGCTCCTGGAAATTGTATGTGAGAAATATATAATGCAAGCTCCCTAGCTCCATTTCTGTGCTCTCCACTGAAATAGTCCCTCTTCCTTTACCCCAGCTTCAAGAAGGCGGCAGTTCTCTTGAGTACAGAGAGCAGGGAGGACTTGGAGGCTTCCAGCCACCAGTGGGCAGCAAGGGTAAGTCACACACAATAGTACCCTCTTATTTTAGGCTGTTTGGTAGTTTGTTATCTACACTTCCTTATAGTCTGAAAGTAAATGAAACATTCCAGAAGCACCTAATGTAAAGGTTCTCAACTTTCCTAAATGCTCTGACCCTTTAATACAGTTACTCATGTAGGGATGACCCCCAAGCATAAAATTACTTCATTGCTGATTCATAACTGTAATTTTGCTACTGTTATAAATCATAATATAAATGTTATAAGAAAGATATCCGATATGAAACTAACTCCTGCGAAAGAATCATTCTACCCCAAAGGGATAGTGGCCCACAGGTTGAGAACCACTTACCTAATATCTTTGAAAATAAATTTTTGTGTATTGTTGTAATGGTTTTATGTTAACACTGCTAGTTGTCAATCTGTTTACTGTGCCTAATTTTTAATGTGTATATGTGTGTCTGCTTGTATGTATGGGCATCACATTTGTGCAGATACCTGCAGAGACCCAAAGAGGGGTTTGATCCCACAGATAGGAATTACAGGCAGTTGTGAGCAGCTGTTGAAGTGCTCAGAACTGGACCTAGGTTCTCTGCAAGAGCAGCCAAGTGCTCTTTGGTACAGAGATATCTGTTTCCCTTCAGTTTTAAATCAAGCCTTACAAAAATAATTCTCTAAAAATGTCACTTCAGAGTACCTGGGGTATACCGAGTCCTGAGGTCTTATAGGAGAGATGTTTTTCAAGTTTACTGCTCTCAAACCTAAAGGCACATTGCCAAGGAAAAGGACAGCTTCCCTGGGCTTCAAGGAAGCTAAGGAAAATTAAGATCATATACCATAGAGGAAGAGAGTAAAAAACAAACACCACCCCAGTATTTGTCTCCTTCATACTCTCAAACAACCCATAACTACAGCTCTGAACTTGTCTACATACATGCTCCTCTTTACTCCAGCATCTGTCCCGCCTTTGACTTTCACCTTCTGTGTGTCTCCTAACAATATCTGATGTCAATACATCTGTGTCTTCAGTAGCTGTAGTTACCAGACTTTAAGAAGGATCATTTGAACTCTTCTTCACATGTATGAAGAAAACCGTATGATATAAAAGGTTCAGTACTATCTGAAGTTTCAAGCATATACTGAGGGTCATAATATGAAATACTATATTTTGGCATGAAAAACAATACAACTTGCTCCCAGTTAAACCACATTTGCGCATGTGCACACAAACACACACACACACACACACACACACACACACACAGACAAAAAAAAAAACAACCTTTAGCTATAACTTCCTTGTATCTACCCAGATATGTGAGTATGTATATATTACTGTTCCCTAGCCCTGCTATGCATTCAACGTTCACCCTACATAAAGGTTGGGGTCCCTCACTGTTGCAATGAAGCAGTCTCTCAGTCTGTTGAGACAGATTCGGTCTGCTTCTCTGCCCTATTTTTCTTACATCTGGTACTGAAACTCAGGGATCCCTTTTAGGCTCCCTTGGTCAGAAAGCTTTCCTTCCCACCTCTCAGGAGTCATTCATTGGGACCATGGACACCCTCTAAGCTTTCTCTAAAGGCTAAACATATACCACTTCAACTTGAGACCTCTGGCCTTCTATGGCCTCTACCTCAGTAAGTAGTGGAAGTCACTTTAAATGGAGCTTCGATTCTTGGGGCTTCACTGGTACTCTGTTTAAACCAGTTTCTGTCAGTCTTCAGCTCTCTTCCAAATCCTTCCTGTCCATCTTCCTCTGACACTTCTTCCTCTCAGGCTCTCTGAGCTCCAACCTGAGCGGCCTTTTGCCATTTGATTGCTGCCACTAACACAACTAAACTGGGCAAATGAAGAGAAATCTCCAGGCTGGGACTAAGGGTTATTTATTGTCCATTGCAGCCTCAATTCCTCATGACCTGAGGCTATGATCCAAAAATGTGATACACCCACTACTCTATGGATAACGTACCAAAGATTAAATAAAAGTTCTTATGCTATATGTTGAGAACCACATCCTCCTTTCTGCTTGTACCTCCCCAGTACTAGTATGCTCAATTAGTCAAGACTGGGTTGGATAAAATGAGTAGCTCCAGGCAGTTGCCTTCACTCTCGAGCAACTCCACAGTACACACTTGGCCTCCACAGAATGGCACCTCCATAGTAACAGCACCCGAAGTCTCTCCCATAGACATAGTGATCTCGCCTATGGTTTGTGCCTTGTGGATGAAAAAGGAAAAACAGCAGATGGCTACAAAATTTAGAAGTGTAGATATGATAAAATAATAGTAATAAAGTATGTGGATAAATTTGAGACAGAAGGAAGTATCAGTAAAAATTTAAAAATAACATCCCAAGAGACATTAAAAGGAAACTGTATTATGAAACAAGTGCAGGCTGCTTTTTGTTACGAAAAAAAAAAAAAAAGGATTCCTAGTGAAGGAGCAACAATGAAAGCTGAGAACTGATTCCTGGACAAACTTAGATTCCATCCCAGGAAGCTGCAGAAGAAGGACAGGACAGACAATGAAGAGGAGAAAAGGCACACGGCACAGGTCAGTCAGAGAGCTCCATCTGTGACCAGAATAGTTCTAGGAAATAAAAATAGGTTTGAGAAGACAAAAGGAAAATAATGGGGAAAAATAATGCAGGAAAATCCCCACAAGTCAGGATGACAGATAACAGTAGCTTACTGGTATGGAGACACCTTCCAACTTGAAGCTCCATAGCTGTTTTCTGTGGGATGAAATTCACAGATACCAAAACTAAATTGCCAGGCCATAAAGGCCACGGGAAAAGGACAAGAGACATGAAGAAATGATGTGAATGGGGAAAGGTGAGTTCTAATTTCAGAAAAGGAGAAGACAGAAAAACAATGCAGGCAGAGTGGTCCTAGATCTGACAGGCAACAGTGCCTGCATATAGAAAACAATGTATAGTATCAATACTTGTTTAGTTAAGATGTGTGATTATAGTCTAGAAATCTAAAGGTCATGCTTTAAGAGATATACCTTCTATTTCCCACATGAAAAAGATAAGTCAGGCCATGGCTAGTGTATAGTGGCACAGGAACAGCTGGAGTCCCTGGACACACAGCTGACAGGTCAGAGGTCAAGTGGTGACATCCACTCCCTGAACTCAAGCCCTGAGATGGGGCATGCAGCTTTGGCAGCCGAACATAGTTGGCCTAGACTACAGCTGGAGTCATAGTACTACTACCTCATGAGAGCAGCTGACCCTCTGAACACACAGCTGATTAAGAGCTCTCACACTAACAACCCACTAAGAGCCAACCAAGAACTAACCAAGAGTGAATTTAGGAAACAATGGACAGACATTAGTGCAAGAATATATACAACAATACAAAGATCAACAAGACACCACCAAAAGAAGCAAGTGGTTCTATAGCTTCAAGGCCTGAACATAACAATGTTGTCTGTTTGACAAAGGTTTTAAATCACTGAAGAAAGAAATTGAAGAGGATATCAGAAAATAGAAAGATCTCCCATGTTCCTGCATAGGTAGGATCAACATACTGAAAATAGGAATCTTACCAAAAGCAATCTACAGATTCAATGCAATTCCCACCAAAATACCAACACAATTTTTTACAGACCTTAAAAGAACAATATTCAATTTCATTTAGAATAATAGGAAAGCCAGAATTGCCAAAACAATATGCTCAACAAAAGAACCTCAGGAGGCATCACCATCCATGACTTCAAATTATACTATAGAGGCAGAGTAATAAAAACAGCTTGGTACTGGCATAAAAACAGACTTGTGGATCAATTGAATCGAATCAAAGACCCTCACTTAAACCCACACACCTATGAACAAATAGGCCAAAAATATTGAATGGAAAAAGGATAGTATCTTTGACAAATGGTATTGGCATAACTGGATGGTAGTGTGTAGAAAAATGCAAATAGATCCAAACCTATCACTCTGCACAAAACCCAAATCCAAGTGGATCAAAGACCTCAACATAAACCCTGCAACACTGAACTTGATAGAAAAGAAAGTGGGAAATACCCTCCAACACATTGGCACAGGTGACTACTTCCTAAATATAATACCAGTAGCACAGACACTAAGAACAACAATCAGCAAGTGTGACCTCCTGAAACTAAGAAGCTTCTGTAAGGCCAAGGACACAGTCAATAAGACAAAATGACAGCCTACAGAATGGGTAAAAGATTTTTACCAACCCTACAAGTGACAGAGGATTGATCTCTAAAATATATAAAGAACTCAAGAAACTAAAGCCCCAAAGCTTAAATGACCCAATATAAAATGGGGTTGAGAACTAAAATGGGAAATCTCAGCAGAAGAATTACAAATGGCTGAAAGGCACATGAAAAAAGTGCTCAACATCTTTAGCCATCAGAAAAATGCAAATCAAAACAACTTTCAGATACCACCTTACACCTGTCAGATTGGCTAAGATTAAAAACAGATGACAGTCTATGCTGGAGAGGATTGCAGAGTGAGGGGAACACTCCTCCATTGTTGGTGGGAGTGTAAACTTGTTTAGCTACTCTGGAATGCAGTATGACGGTTTCTTAGAAAACTGGAATCAATCTCCCCAAGGATCCAGCAATACCACTTTTAGGCATATACCCTAAAGACGCACATTCCCACCACAAAAGCATTAGCTCAACTATTTTCATAGCAGCATTATTCATAATTGCAAGAACCTGGAAACAACCTAGATGCCCCTCAACTGAAGAATGGATTAACAAACTGTAGTACATCTACACAATGGAGTACTACTCAGCAGTAAGAAAAAAATGATACCTTAAAATTTGCAGGCAAATGGATGGATTTGGAGAATATCCTTCTGAGCGAGGGATCACAAATGCATAAAGATAAGCAGATGTACTCACTCATTAGTGGATTGAAAAAAAAAAAAAGATGGCATTGTATATAAGAGCTCAAGGCTAGAACACAGCTACATGACACAGTGATTCACTTCTGCATTGATGGCCTCTAGCAGGTGTGTGAGTGAGGAAGGGCTCGTTTTCTTTAAGGGGCTGGCCACAGGGAGTTTAATTATGCTCCAGTAATTACTCATGCTAAATGAGTAGCATGAATGGGCATTTTTGTAAATGGGGAGATCATAAGAGTGGGTATGAAACTGAGAGGACTGATAACTGAGTTTAATAGGGTGCATGATGTAAAATCACCAAATAATAATAATAAAAAATTTAAAAAGGTAAAGAAAAAGAACCACAAAAAAGAAAAACCTAAGTCAGGTGATAACATCTAACTTAGGTAGAAGAGAAAACTACTCAACATGGTGTCTAGAAGAAATTATTCCTAGGTGTCTTGTCCTTAGAGTTAAATTTTATTTCTATTTGTTCACTTTCTACCAAACCACTGTTTTTAAAAATTTATGCACTTTAAAAATTATTTATACAAAACAATTACATTTATTCTAAAAGCGTAAATATATGATCCCATATATTATATTATTTTAATCTAAAATCATGTCTTCTTTTCTGAGAATGGTAATTATGTTTTCTACAAGTGGATAAAGATAGTAAAACATACTAGAATTCAGATGAGATACTCAATATAAATGAATACATTGTTTTATAATGCCAACTCTCTATGCTTCGATGAAATTATATGCACATTTACTGGTTTATATACAATATTTAGTGTCTATTTTGGAGCAAAATTATAAAATATCTACTTTTTGGACTACTGTTTTTTCCTCTGAGTAAGTCAAATTAAAACAGCAATGAGAATCTTCTTAGAAGCTATTTCATACTTGGATGCCCTTGAACTTTACTGAGTTTAAACTAAAAGCACATGTAGGTAAAACACCTTGGTATTAAGCACAAAAGATGTTTACCTGCTATTACCTGTTAAATCACAACCTATTGAACAACACATTTATTTAGACTTCATAAAGGAAATACTGTCAAATATAAAAAAACACTGACATAAAATTTTAATATAAATATTTAGTACATGGGTACATTATTATTTTTTAACAATACAGCATTTAAATATTGAGAGTAAATAAAAATGAAATAATTTAGATGATTGTTGCCCTTTAAAATTCTGTTTGGTATAGTCACACAACACAGGAGATAAAATTAAATTCAAATGTGCATATATTGTTTCGACTCAGACAAATAAACACACACTTTGTTCTTTTGTTTTTCAAATAGGAATTTATCAAAAATTCCAGGTGTGGTGGCACATACTGCTAAACACAGCACTTTAGAGGAGAAAACAGAAGATTGTGAACTCAAGGTTAGTTTGGACTACCTAGTGAGACTATCTCAAGGATCTCCAGAGGAAGAAATAATAGAACTTACTAGAGACAGACCTAAAGCCTGTCTTTGCATGGCTAACCTGCTGCCTGCTTTCAGTCACAGCCACACTGTATAGCCTTGCCTGGCCTGGGACTTGTGTATGACCTTGCTCTGATCTTCCTTCTTGGCATCCTGAGCACAGGGATGACTGGTCAGTGGCCCTGCTTGACGAACTCCTCTCCTTAAACTGTAAGTTTAAAGCTAACTCATTAATATGGTATGTTCTCAGGAAATAACTGTTTGTTGATTGCTGCATGAAGGCACTTGTTATGGAGGTTAGCCACTCTTAGATCGCTGGGCAGACTATTTTGTATGGTAAAGCTATTGTTGTGAAGACATAGAAACTATGCACTGTAAGAGAAAGACATCAAGTACAAACACTAATGCAGTGCTGTGTCTGGACAGGAATAAGCAAAAATGGTTTGTTGTGGTACTAGCTGGTCTTATAGTCAGTAGAAAAGTGAAAGCTAATGTGAATTACTCAGAGACTCAGAGTGTTACAAACAAGGAAAGATTTTCAGCAGCTTTTTATATTATTTATGAAAAAAGTATAATAATCTTTCCACACTGAAAAGTCAAATGAAGGATCAGCTGGTGAAGAAGGCACTTCCTGTGCCAGCCTAATGACCTGGGATTCATCCTAGATGGCAAGGGGAGAGAGAATCAACTCCACAGTTGTCCTCTGACCTCATGTGCCATGACACACATGCATGCTCCTCATACAATAATTAAAAAATTAATACCATTATGAGCATCATAGTAGTGTGCTAGACAAATAGGAGTTTTGATTTTTTTATGGAAACATTCCTTAGCAATGCAATTTAGCATGCTAATGAATAATTTTTTTTTTTCATCTTTAAATCTGGATATTTTATTTCAAGTCATACAGCAGTCTGCTAATGTCTGTCCAGACCAGAACACAGTAATGTCAGGTAGGAAAGAAGAGATACAGTGTTTCTTCCAAGACCAAGCCTGCCATACCGGATCCACCCAAGGACTCAACAGAGCAAGGTCAGGTGGCTTGACTCCCCTCAGCTGGAGCACGATCCCTAACTCTCAGGCCTGCTCCTGGAGCACTCTCCCTAACTCTCAGGCCTGCTCAGTTTGGATCCAGGCACAGGTGGCATTCCAGAAGCTAGGACTTGCTTTCTTCCTTTTCCTCGGTGAGTGTTTCCCACATCGGCTCCTTGATATGTTCTGGCAACTGCTGCATCTCTGTCTTTGTCACTTCCATGGCAACCCCTTCAGGTAGGTTTCGCTGTATGTATTCCAAGTAGACGTTGGCTGTGCATCCAGTCAAATGTTTTAACTCTAAACATCTGTAGAGCGTTCTCATCTCATATTGAACTCTGTGCTTCTTGAAAATGTGCACTGACTTGAGCAGAGTGAATCGCTCTATTTTCCTTGGTGGTTCATGTACGTTAATAGAAATGCCAAGTTCTTTAGCAGCAAGCATGGCAAAATACTCATAGCTGTCTAATACAGCCTTGTTGTGGGCTTTCACTAAAATGGACAGGCGTTTATACAATGTGTCTGGCTCATCAGAAGTGGTTATCGTAGGTTTGCTCAAATCCTTTGGAATATCCATGTGCAGGTTTGACAATGGTGCCCACTTCATACTGGTGCTAAGCAGAAGGCTACCAGTTTGGGCTGTCCTGCTCTTGGAACCATTTACAGACAAATTCCCCAATTCCTGCTGCAAGCGCCTGCACACAGCCACACACGCCGCGCGCGCCGCCATCTTGGTGCCTCGAATAATTCTTGATACATCTCTTACTGGCCTATGTTTAGCTAACACAGATTGTGATGTTTCAATGATCTCTAGTGATTGTTACACAAACCTTTTAGTTTCCAAGAGAGTGACCATCAAAGGCAAAGTGTTTTAACTATTTTGTCTGTTCTCTTAACTATCAAGATACATTCCACATAAATTATCAAAACTGTTAATTTAATTGTGTGTATGTGTCACTTCAGTGGTCAACGATTGCTTGGCTATCATAGGCACTTGGTAATTAGAGAGCAGGAAGAATGGCTTGCTTGAGGTTGGAACTCTCCAGACTCTCATTTACCTCTGATAATCATAAAGGAGAAAGGCATGAGGATGCTGGGCTAGGGGATACAAATCTGTCGTAATATCTATGTACTCATGAGTGGAGTTACAATGTCCCCAAAGACCTATCTGAGAAGACTTACAGCTCAGGCAGAGTGGTCAGGAAGTCACCAAAGCTTTCAAAGAATAGGCGACAAATGTGGAAGCCCTCTGCTCTGCTGAGTTCACCTTACATTTGACTCAGCACCAGCACACACAAAAAAAGGAAGTTCACTCTGGGCTATTTATTTATGACAAATTCCCCTCTCCCTTTAGGAATGTTTAGATGAAGGACTACAAAGCAGCAGTTCTGAGCTGGGCACATGCCACCTCATGCAGGGTTCTGAGAAGTGATTCTCACATCTCATCAATTATCAATATTGGGGAGCTAGGGAATGGAGGCTCTCCTCCAATTTAAGCCTGGAAGGAGATCTTGTTTAATCGAGCTGAAAGCCCCCAATCCATTGGCATTTCATGTAGGTTTCTAGTGTTCTTTCAAATGAGAGGGGTTAGAAGCAAACAGTCGTATAAGCCCACGGAAGAAGGAAACAGTATGATGAATGCCTGGATGAGGAACAGGTAGGTCAAAGTCATCCTGCTCTGCAACCTGAAAACATCCAAATGATGGAGATAATTTGCTAGCTTCAACTCTCTTTCATACTAAAAAAGAAAGGCTAAAGGGATAAAATGGGCTAAAAAGAAGGACCAGATACTCATAAAAGTAGGGGAAGAGATGATTAAAAAAAAAAAAAAAAAGAGGAGGCAAAAGAAGATTCTAATAGTAGAGTTAACATTCACCTTGGAAGTACTTTATATACATGTATGAAAATGTCATAATAAAACTCAATTTCTGCACAATTAATACACACTAATAATAAAATGATGTTAAAAATTCACTTTGGAGGTAACAATTGGCTGTTCAAAATTGAATTAGCGATGTAGGGAAGGTCATCCTTTAAAGGAAATAATTAAAATGTGCACCCCATCCCAATACACCATGAAAGAAGCAGTATTACCTCAGAGATTTCTTTTCTATTACTAATTGATTGCAGGGCAATAATCTAACATCGAAGGCCTGTTTCAGATGAATCTGGACCTGATATTTTATAAACGCTGAGGTACAAGCATCCTTACCTGGTGGGTGAATAGGCAATAGATTCTGCTCTTGACAGAACATGCAAAATAGGATTGAAATGAAGTAGAGGAAAGGCCATTTCTCCTTTACACAAAGGAGCAGGATCTGCATGATACTCTATATGATGAGACACTTGAACGCTTGTGCTATTGCTCTGTCTGTTGTTACTGCACTTGCTGAGGGTCTGCATGCTTACTGAGGATACACACCAAGCCTTGTTCCTACTCAATTTCTCATTCCAGACATTGTCAAAGAGACCATGGGAAAAAACAACACTTGATAGTTGTTGATCATAGCATCAGACTCATCACATGACCATTTAGTTCCTAGGTGTATTGTTGAATGTTCCCAGAGTAACAAAGATTTGGCCATTTTTTCTTTTAAACCCAGAAATACTTCTCAGAATCCCTTATGCAACAGGAAATCCGGAAGCCAAGTAACATCTCCCCAAGACATGTCCTGTAACGAGCAGATTGTATGCAGCAAGGGGCAGAATGTATATTATTTTTATGTGCTTTAAACATTTACTAAGACAGAAGAAAACTTGGCCATCAAGTAATTTGTAAAAGAAAAGTTTGAGAGGATTAAAATCACAGAGTAGTTTTTTGAGGACAGGGGACTTCAAGTAAATTAATAAATATAAGTAGGAAATCTTAAAACTGTATTAGTTAACATAGGATTAATAATAGAAAAAAATAAAATTAGGATAAAAATCTGTGATAGGCTACTAAATTCATATCTTGAAAGAAGCTTATAAAGTTATATGGATGTCAAAAGTATTAGAAGTGATTTAAGGATTTTTATCAAGAATAATAGCAAATTAAATTAAGTGCTCAAAAAATAAACATAAGAGCAAGTATTAAAGATAATTTCTTTAAAATTATCTAACAGTTATCTAAAATTATCTAAAATAGTCATTAATTTAAGAGAAAATCAACAAAGACAAAAGTCGGCCTTATAAAAATTGATGAAACTAAAAACTTCCTAGTAAGATCACTAAGAAAATACATTATCAATCTTTGTGAAGAAAAGGGTGACACCAGAGCATTAACAGAGACATTCCATGCAGAATAAGAGAAAACTAGTGCTGTCTATTTTGCCTATAAATGCAAAAATTTAGAAATTCAGAAAAGTTCAGATGAATGAGTCAAATTCTGAAAAAAATCTAACATAACAGATATAATGTAGATATCCAGATTGTCTTCTGTGTATTAAAATAACTAAATTAATAATGGTAAACCCCACCCCAAAGAACACCCCACAAGCTTGCAGATTCATTAGTGGATTTTTCCAAATATTTAAGGAACAAATAATTTACATAATTTTTTTTAAAAAATACAAAAAAAAGAGAAATACGACCTTAATTATTTTGTAAAGTCAGAATAACTTTGCTAACAATTACATTACTGGAAATGAAATGCAAACACTAATCTGACTGAAAATTCAAGTGTAAACAATACTAAACCAAGTATAGCAGACTGGAGGTTGTGATGGATAACAAAGGTGTGTCCTGAGCAATGAGTTTACTTTGTGAACACATTGCCTTAAGACATTAACAGTGTAATTCAATCAAAAAACACAGTACCCATGTAGAAAATTGTGATGAAGTTGAGGTCTTATTCGCAATTTAAGAGGAATTCTCAGTCAAGTAGAAAGAAAAGAACCATTTTCAACATGATGATGTATGATAAAACATGACCATTAATGAAAAAAGCTAAAAATATTTTATGTGAGGAAATAACTGGGAAGGAATAAAATGTTATTAGATACAGAAACAAGATATTTATGTAGAAATTATAAACAGATTATTATTATTGATTTTAGCAAGGTCATTGAATATTAAGTTAAAAGAAAAAACAACCTTACAATAGAAAAGCATTCTATCATATTAAGACTATTATTAATTATGTAACATATTTACTCCTTAAAGTTTTAGCTAATGTAATTTAGTGTACTTTCTACATATGGAAAATATATTATAATTATAATATATATATTTCTTAGCGAATAAATAAAAATTCAAATTTATCAAACATGCTGAAAAATATTCTAAGAGACATATTTATGATTATAAATGTTTATTCCCTCTTATCTAGAACTTTCTTTTATATACTTAAAAATAACTTTCTGATGACTAAAGAGTATATGAAAATAACAAAATAAATTAAAAGACATCATGTTACATAGTATTCCAATTTAATTTCTGTACATTATACAACAAATTCTTCATGATAATAACAGAACAAGTGTAACACATTCAACATCTACAAGGTCTTAGACGCTGGCCTCCACAACTGGAGACAGTATGCAAAATGAACTGTGGAGGTGCCCTGGTCCAGAGCTGATGAGCTGGACACTGACGTTGATTAATTCTATGTACTTGTAGCTTCTGATGTATGGAGAAGAGAAACTGCCAGTGTAAATATCCACTGTTGATTTCATAAGTCAAAATAATACTATGGCTACAGATCCTTCTAAATTCATCCAAGTTTAATAAACATATTTTTATCTAATGTGACAGGTCAATAAAAAAGGGTTGAAATATACAGACTGCGTGACTCATGCTATGTAACAGGAGACAAGTGGCCAACATACCTGCTGTATCTTACCCTTTTATAGGACCCATCTATACAAACAGACTCCAAACCCATTTTCCTGAGTTCTCTTACAAATACAGAACCTATTTGGAGCACAGTGGAATGAGCCCCATAGCTGCTGCCTTATTGGTCCTTGTACTAACATTAAAAATGAGATTATTATATGGAAGCTGTAGTTATATCTAGAAAATGGCTGATGCCCTTTTTAAAGACTAGACAAAGGTATTAAAACAATGGTTCTTGAGTTGACTTTCTGGACTAGGTAGCTACTAAACTGGTCTCAGAAAAGAAAAAAAAATCAATGAAAATACTAACATATGTGCATACATATATGTGTATATATGTAAATACATGTATACATTTTTTTACTGCAACACTCAGTAAAATCTTTATAGAAAGACAAATATTGCAAACATAAAGCAGCCATATTAAAGTTGTAAATAAATTCATATCAGCCATATCAAAACCACCATGTACATGGGTTTCTAAAATGGTTTCTGTGTTTCTTTTTTTTCTTCTTTATTTATTTTGTATTTATCAAAAAAACAGTAAAAAGAATTTAAAAATGCCGAAGAGTTAACAATAACTATACAGAGGATAATAATCATAAGCATAGCTTATCAAGGGTGGAAATGCAAATAAGATTACTACACATATATTTTCTTTGTGTTCAGCTTTCCCTCTGAATTTTTTTTTCCATCCCTGTATATCCTTATTGAAGGTCTCTTCCCCCTCCCACCACATCTGATCATTTTTCTTCTCTGCAACTCCCCATCCCCTCCCTTGGCAGGGAGCAGACAGTCCTATAGTCACACTGGCCCAATAATGCTTGGATCAGTCTTCACTCCCGGCCAAATCCAGTTTTGTCCCCCCTCCCTCAAGAGTGA
>PVIH01015960.1:0-47411 GCA_004025045.1 Sigmodon hispidus
CCTACCTTGTTCAGATGATGGTGCATGACCCCACCTTGTTCAGATGATGGTGTATGATCCCACCTTGTTCAGATGATGGTATATGACCCCACCTTGTTCAGATGATGGTGTATGACTCCACCTTGTTCAGATGATGGAGTGTGAACTCACCTTGTTCAGATGATGGTGTATGACTCCACCTTGTTCAGATGATGATGTGTGAACCCACCTTGTTCAGATGATGGTGTATGACCCCACCTTGTTCAGATGATGGTGTATGACCCCACCTTGTTCAGATGATGGTGTGTGACCCCACCTTGTTCAGATGATGGTGTATGACCCTACCTTGTTCAGATGATGGAGTGTGAACCCACCTTGTTTGGCTTTGCCACCTTTCTTGCTGTTGTGCCAGCTGAAGGTTGTTGCTTTCACAGGGCTATGCAGATAAATATCCTGCTGAACTAACTTCCTTTCTTTCTTTTCTTTCTTCTTTCCTTCTTTCTTTCTTTTTAAATTTGGAGCAGAGCAAATGTATATTTCTTAAAGAATAGCAAGAAAAAACCCTCACTAGATAGAGGAACACCCTTGCTTGATTTTTATAGAGCTAGAATTTCATCTTTGGATTAATTGATTTTCTGGAATCAGTTGGTTAATTGTTCACAGTCTCTTATATAACCACCAATGATGTAGTACAGCCTTGATATGAGGCTTAGAGCTCTGTTCAAATTCTAGTCAGAGAAGTGGACAAATGTGCCAAGAATTTAGAGAAGTCAGAACTTTTTCTTCATTTTTTTGGGGTGGCACTAGAGATGGGACTTAGGACCTCCCACATGCTGGACAAAATTCTGATGAACTGTTACTTTTTGGTCTTTGAGACAGAATCTCACTATGAGTACTGACTGTCCTGAAACTCAGTAGATGAGGCTGGTAGTAGTCAACATAGCTCAGTCTGCCTCTGCCTCCAGAGTGCTGGGATGGAAGGTGTGCATTATCACACTTGGATCTATTCATTATTTTTAGGAGAGGTTTGCACTTTGGAATGCTCATATCTCCTTAGGAACAGGTTTTCCTGGATGTTTCTCTGCTCATTTTTCTTTTTTATTAGCATATATTAGTTATACATTGTATGAGTATATGTGTGTGTGTGTGTGTGTGTGTGTGTGTGTGTATGTGTGTAGCTCAGAGGTCAACTTGCAGGAGTTGGTTCTTTCTTTCCACCATGTGGGACTGAACTGAGGTTGTTGAGCTTGGCAATAGGCACCATTACTAGCTGAACCGTCTTACTGGCCTACCTAGAGTGTTTGATTAGGGTTGCTTATAGGAGTCTAAGTGAGGGATTATTGGGAGCATGGACACCTAGCCAGTGGCTACACCATGGAAGAAAATGTTTCTCTTCCTTTCAGCAACTATCAGCTCTGTTCATCTGTTTTCCTACGTAGAGAAAGGTGGGTGGCTTGAGCCACACAGTCTACATTCTCTAGAGCTAAGAAAAATATAAACCAGGAATGAGGATATGGCACAATGATAGGCCCTAGGTTCAGTCCCTAGTACTGTCAAAATAACTGACTAACTGCTGAACCAACCACAAATGTATACCCAAAATAACAATAACAATAAATAACAACAATACCCTTCCCCTGAAACCCAACAAAACCAAACACCTTGCAAGTATAGGGGATCATTTTCTTGGAGGTAGAAAGGATATCCCTGAAGTATGAGGGAGTGCTGTTCTTAGTCAGTAAATGAAAGACATAGTCTCCTAGGCAACCTTACTCATATTTCCCCTTGTCATGTTATCACTAATCAGTCATCATGAGTTTGAACCACGGAATAGTAGCTGTAGGGCTGTTTCAGATTCCTGCAAGCTATGCAAAACTTTGCAGAAATACAAATAGTCATTACAAAAATGTAGTGAATAGAATTTCATGACATCCATTGAAATATTTTAATGCTCAGCATTAGCTAACAGGGTTTCCTTAAGGTTAGACTAGAATAAAAAACAGTCAACTAGAGCAATGGCTCAGTGGTTAAGAAAGTTTGCTCCATGGTCCTAAGGATCAGAGGTCAGATCCAAGAATTATCATACTAAGCTGTATGTCTCCCTAAATGCCTGTAACCTCACCTCCACAAGGACAATTGGTGCTTGCTGACTTCCAGCCTAGCTGAGACATGAACTCTGAGTTCAGGGAGAGATCCTGCTTCAAAGAAATAGGTGAAGAGTGGTAGAGGACTCTTAACATCTTCTTCTGGTTTCTGTTTTTGTGCACAGGTATGCATACCCTCATAAATAAATAAATAAATATATTTTACTATAGACTGCAGTCCATTGTTATTGATATTCTCTATACTCTTTTAGGCCTATGCATTATTCTTTTTTAACATTCTGCTGCCTCTTTAAGAAACTCCTCTATTAATCTTTCTCCCAAGTAACATTATGCCCAACATCTCTACATGACACACCCATAGCTGGGCCTTGCAGAGGGGAGGCTGAGTCACACATGCCTGAGCATAAATTCTCAGAGCATCCAGGTTTCTCCATTATCCTTGTCTAAAGCCATTTACCCACCTCTCATGTTGTATTTGTACAGCTTTTTTCTTCCTGCAGGGATTACATCCACATCTGTTTCCATTAAACACCTCTTCGCTTATCTTTCCTTTTCTCCAAATTGTCAAGGGCACGTCTTTCTTCTTAATTCTCTGTCCCAGCCTCTTCTCTAGGGAGATTTATCTCAGACCTACACTGAGGAAGTATCTTATTAAAATGTAAATAGGTTCTCAACATTCCAAACACATTCAATTCATCTTAATTTGGCTATTTATTTGTTGAGTTCATGTGTTTTTTATCTCTAAGAAAAAATTAAAAAATCAAAGACAGCAACTTTAAGCATGGTTATTACGTGGCAGGGGGGACACCAGACATTTGGAAGTTTATGTGTTATTGTTCTTATGGAGTAGTTAATCTGTGCTGTAAAATCAACAATTTACTCCATACTCTTTTCTTTACATTTGAAGCAAACAGCCTTCCAGATTTGCTTGAGAATAAAGATGTCTAAAGTTTTCTCACCTGGTTGACAGAGCCCTTTATCTTTTTCCTATTGCTCCAGGACTCTGAATCTTGTTTTGACACATGCAGAACAGAAGTGTGCTTTTCTTCTTGGCTTGACTTTTGTAAGGTGCAGTCTTAGATTGACCCCGGGCTAAAATTCTGGAATTGGGAACTCTCAAACTGGCTCCTAGACCATGATTGCTAAGATCTCAGTGCTTGTTTCATATGACAAATCTCTGACTAGTTACTACTAGTCCAAACAGGTGACATAGCCAGTACATGCCTCCTAAAATAACTTGAGAACAGAAAGGTTAGTGAGTGCCATCCACACACATTTTTTTTTTTTTTTTATGGAAACCTTTTTTCCCCAATATAAGTTTTCTCCATGTAGCTCAGGCTGGCCTTGACCTCATGATTCTCCTTCCTCAGCTTCATCAATTTCAAGTTTATAGATGTGTGTCACCATGTTCAGCCTATAAAAACACTTTCTTTCTTTAAAAAATATTGTTTTATAATAATCACAACAATAATAATAATTATTGTTGTGATTATTATATATATAATATATTATATAATTAATTAATATAATTAATTAATTATATAATAATTAATATAATAATCGTGCTTGTGTGTTATGTTTGTGTGTGTGAATTTGGGCATATGCGTGTCATGTTGTGTGTGTAGAGGACAACTTTTGGGAGTCAATTTTCCTCTTCTAACCTTGTTGAGTCAGGATCTCTTCCTGCCTCTCTTCATACTTCAGGTTAGCTGGACCATGAACTTTGAGGCGAATTCTCCTGTCTCTGCCTCCATCTCACTGTAGAGATGCAGGGATTACAGGTGTGAGTCACTACATTCGGATTTTTCTTGGGCTCTAGGGATGAAATTCAGGCCATTAGGCTTATGCAGAGAATGCTTTTGCCTCTGAGCCATCTTGTTGCCTGAGAACTATTTTTCCCTTGCCCCTGTGCTTCTTTCTCCTTTTCTGCTGGGCTCACATGGTGTTCCTTGGGCCTCCAGCTGTTTGGGTTAGGCTTCCTCAGTTTGGAAATATTGAAGTGCTGATGAGTTAGGAAGGCTGGTAGAACAGAGGACAAGAATGCGGCTGTCACTCAAGGTTAAATGAAGGAGTCTTAAAGATTAGACAACCTAAAAATATGATTTATTATTGCCTTTTATTTAATTTTGTATTTTTTGCAAGTAAAAATAAATCACACACCAAAATTAACCAGACCTAACAATTTATGCAAGTGTGTATATACAAACATGCACATGTACATATGTAAATATGCATGCACAAACATGCATACATATACACAAATGGCCAGTGAGTAAAGAAATTGAGCATTCCTTGAAGAAAAGCAGAAATACCATAGACACCAGCAAAGAGACATTTTTGTGCTTGAGTTTGCTTATTTTTTCCTCCAGTCTCTCATACTTTATCTTCTTCCTATTTCTTTGTATTGAAAAATGGTCAAGAAATCCTAGGTAAGTGTCTTAGGTAGGGTTTCTATCACTGAGATGAAACTTCATGACCAAAAAGCAAGTTGGGGAGGAAAGGGTTTATTGGGCTTATACTTCAGCCTTACTGTTCATCACTGAAGGAGGTCAGGACAGGAACTCATACAGGGCCAGGATCCTGGAGGCTGATGCAGAGGCCATGGAGGGGTGCTGCTTACTGGCTTGCTTCCCATGACTTACTTAGCCCACAGTCTTACAGAACCCCCAAGACCAGTAGCCCAGGGATGGTACCACATACTATGGGCTAGGCCTTCTCCCATTGATTACTAAATGAGAAAATGCCTTATAGCTGGATCTCAAGGAGGCACTTCCTCAGCTGAGGCTCCTTCCTCTGATGGGTCTAGCTTGTGTCAAGCTGATACACAAAACCACCCACTACAGTAAGAAAGCAGAATTTATTTGGACCACACTCACATATGTGTAAAGTAATATCAGAGTATTGGGCCAACAGTCTAACATGGCTGCCTTGGAAGGGAGGGTTGTGCTCTGGTGCATTGTATGAGTGGTTGGCCGATTGCTTTCTCAGAGCATGGCATTCAGTGAGCTGAGATAATGCTTTCCTCTGTTTGGTCATGTATGACAATGTACTGTACTTTTGATAGAAACTGGCTCATACAGAGGTGTGGGTTTCATTTAGTTCTCTTTACATGAACTTCAGAATGTACTTCGCCGGGCAGTCATGCTATCAGTGAAGTTCCATGCTCAATCTCAGAGACCAAGGATTGCTTGACCTGTGACACACTGAAGTCACAGAAAAATCCCACCGAAGGAGTGTTTCTTTGGGAGATACCTTATAAAATAAGAAAAACCAAGATACAGAAATGCTGTGGGTGAAGGTTCCTTTCATAAGTTTATAAAAATATTTTGTTTTTGTGTGTGTGTGTACACATGCATTTGTGCATGCATGTGTAGATAAATGTGTGTTTTATAAGAATAAGGTGTCAGATTCCTTGGAGGTAGCATTATAGGTGCTGGGACTCCATAGATAGAATAGCGAGTAGTCTTAACCACCGAGCCATTTCTCTATCCCACAGGACTACACTTAGTAAAAAGTCCAGAGCTGCTGCTGCTGTAATCAAGCACAGGAAGGCAATGAATACAGTAGCAACCTGCAACTTTAATTTCCTTCTGATAAATGCACCAGGTTGGTTCAGGTTTAATATGCAGAGTGAGAGCTGAAGGGTAGTAGTAAGAAAGCACCAAGATGACATGGATTTCACTCCCTAACAGTAAATGGATTTCTCAACCTTTTGCCAGCCAGGTCTGTAGGTCTTGACTGGCGGCATCTCTATAGAGAATGTTTAAAAGGTTATCTGCCGTGACCCCCGACATGACAGATACACAAGGAGGCAGATGGCAGCAAGGATGAGTGCACAGAAAGGAAAACATTTAAGCTTTTAAAGCTAGAAACACCAAGACAGAGATTTAGAGTAAAACACTTCTAACAGTTTAACTGGAGAGAGTGGTTGATGGCTGTTTCCTAAACTAAGGGAAAGGAGGTTGTTTTGTGGACTGGGTGGTTATAAAATGAATATAATTGTTTCTCCAAATGAGTGCCATTTTGAGCACCATGTACTGAACTCACAGTAGGGGCACTGATTTATAATTATCCTAATTGAACCCAGAATTGGGATAAATGGGCATACACATGCCATTTTCTTGGTAGGTGCTGAGAATATTGGGCACATAGTACCATAACAACTACAGGGTGCAAGTGAGGATGGCTTCTTCCAGCCTTTCCGCCACGGATCTGCCTTTCTAGGTCACTGGTTCCAGCACTGCTGTCTTCATGGAGAACAGTGTATCCAGCCAGCATTTAGAGGAAACTTT
Source organism: Sigmodon hispidus (assembly GCA_004025045.1). Classification (NCBI taxonomy): domain Eukaryota; kingdom Metazoa; phylum Chordata; class Mammalia; order Rodentia; family Cricetidae; genus Sigmodon; species Sigmodon hispidus. The sequence goes on from PVIH01015960.1 coordinate 6,377, forward strand.
ATACACAGAATAGAAGGAGTCACTGGATGGATTGCTGGATCTACTCAGGTGACTAATGATAAAAGACACCTAATGGTCTCCAGGCAGATTCCTGCCTAGTGAGAAAATATATTTTAGTTTGAATTTGCTGATCCCCAAATGCACCAAACTAATATGTCCACCAAGCTGTCTATTCAGAAGAAGATAGTGTTATGAGCATCAAGAGAAGGAGTGACTAAAATGTCCCCTTTGGTACTGGATTCTGTATCCTGTTTTATCATGAGGGAATTTATAAGCAAAGATAAGACTTAAGGCAGAGATCTTCCAAGTAATGTTAAGCACCTGTCCATCAGAGCATATCATCTAAGAGATGCTGGGGCCTATTTTCTAAGCTCTGGGAGTTGATACTGGCTTATCTGAGTTGCTTCCATTCAGCCATGATGGGGTATTTGGGTTGTTGACACATGCTTTGTAAGAGGATTTGGTTTCTGTTAAACTGAAACATGAATTCTGAAGTGAAAAAAAATCTAATCTTAAAACTAGTGCAGGCCAATTTGCAAAAAACATCTTCAAAGATGGATCCAGGGAAGTCTTGAAAACTTCGAAGAATAATTTTCTGAGTGTCAGGAGAGAACAGTGTGGGAAGAGCAGGGTCGTTAGTAGCTGATTTGCTGAGCCCAGAGCAAGCCTCCTGGCATCCTGGCATGTGTAAGCTGCTCTAGAGAGGGATATTTGCTTAAGGGTGCAAATGTCTATCTCTGTATTGAACTCTGAAGACATTGCTTGAATATAAAATAGATAATTTATGCCTCAGTCCTGGAAGGGAAATTAGGTATTTTTAGGTATTATTGATTCTAGTCTCTATGCTGGGTTTATAAAGAAACCAAATACCTGAGAGAGGTTCTTATCTGTTGTCCGAGGGTCACACAGAGCAAGTCTGTTCTTAAGAAATCTAAACATTAACATTTTGTGTTATGTCTCTCTACCCTCTATCAATTTCCCCTTCTTTCTCTCTCCCTCCCTCCTCATCATCCATCCATCCATCTATCCATCCATCCATCCACTCATCTATCTGTCTATATATATCTATCAATCATCAGTCTTTGTGTATGGATGCATATGTATCATGGCACTCAATGGGGAGATATGAAGACAACTTCCAGGATTTGGTTTTCTCCTTCTTCCATATGGACCTGAAGATCAAACTCAGATTGTCAGACTTGGCAGCAAGTGCTACCCACTGAGCCATCTCTCACTGGCTCTGTAAGGCATTTAAACAGTAACACCCCCTACCCCCCACAGGAGTACATATATATGCATGTGTAAGGTGAACTCCTTTAAATGGAGTGCAAAGAATCCAGGGTCCCAGTTTCCAGAATAGATACCTTGTATTTTTTTAAAACTCATAAACACTGAAACCTTGGGATCCATACCATGTGTCTCCTTCCATACCATTATTTTACTCAAGCTTTCACTATTAGCTCTAGGCTGACCATGTGATCAGTGGTGCCACTGTGCTACCAACCTTGATCTTGAAGCCAGGAATTGCTGTGGGAGTATGTTCTGGTACACTGTAAATATTTGTTCCTCTTACTGGTTTAATAAAAGCTAATTGGCCAGAGGCAGACAGGAAGTGTGGGTGGAGTTATTAGACTAAAAAAACTTTGGGAACAGGAAGAGCAGAACCGAGAAGCCGGAGACACCACAGAGACATCACAATGAGATGCCAGCAGTCGCAGAGGAAAGAAGTTGAAATGCTTCTCTGAGAAAAGGTACGGAGCTACATGGTTGAAGAAGACAAGAATCATGGGTTAGTTTAAGAGTAAAGAGCAAGTTATGTGCTTGGGCCCTAGGTCAATCAGTGTAAAATTAATGTAAGCCTTTGTGTGATTATTTGGTGCTAAGTGGCAGTGGGGCTGAGACTGGGTCTGAATCTCAGGGCTCAGTCCCAAAGTCTGGACCAGAAACTTGACACTACAAGAAATCATGGATCTTTGTCTGAGCTCTAGCACTCTGGTACACCAGATGCTGTGACAGCCTCTCACCAAGCCCCAGAAACTTCATTTCAGTGTTCTAGAAGCTGGGCATTCAAATATAGATGTCAGCAAACTTGATGCTTGATAAGAAATGCTCTCTGTTCCTTAGATGATATGCATTTTTTTTTCTGTATCTTCTTAGAGACTAAGAGCAGAACTAAGAATTATTATCTGGTCATGAGAAGTCAAAACTCACTGTCTGTTATATTTTTTTAAACTTTATTTATTTATTTATTTTTATTTATTTGCCTTGGTGTTTGCCTAGAACGGTGAACTGAAACTATAGACAGTTGTGAGCTGCCACGTGGGTGCTGGGAATTGAACCCCGGTCCTCTGGAAGAACAATCAGTGCTCTTAACTGCTGAGCCATCTCTCCAGCCCCCAAAATATTTTTTAAAAATACATTTATTATCTTAAAAATTATATGTATGTATATGTGTTTGCGTATGGGTATGTGGATGTGAGTGAAGATGCCCATAGAGGCCGAGAGAATGTCAGATTCTCTGGAATTAAGAGTTATGGTAGTTGTGAGCTGCCTGATGAGCGTATTGGAAACTGAACTTGGATCCTCTGTAAGAACAGCAGGTTTTTCTCCTTAGCTCCAGCTGAGTTGAGTCTGAGACAGTGACATGAGTTAGCCTTGTTTGAAATAAAGCACTGGCTGCTAACTTTTAAATAGCTCCTAGGTGACCAGCTAGGGAGGAAGTCAGGAGAGGAGTTGGGGTATAATATTCATAGCAGAAAGGTAGTGAGAAGGGCCCAGATTCTCCATAGGTTCAGAAACATACTGAAGGGAGTTGCTAATAGATTGGATGTGGAGAAGATACAAATTGGACACCAAGCAATGGCATTGAAACTGGAAAGATGGCATTTCCATTTACTGAAATCAGGAAGCCCCTTGGGAGAGGCTTGTGCATTCAATTTATTCTTCAGTTCAAAAGGTTGAGATGCCCATTTTCAGTCCGAGTAGAAAACAGTAACCTTTTTATTTTTCCTCTTGAGATGGGGTCTCCCTGCACTGCCTGGGCTGTTTTCTATCTTAAAGACTCAATGATTGTTTTGCCCCAGACTCTGAGTAGCTGGAACTACAAGCATTCACCGCCATGCCTACATATCTAGAATTCTGACCAGATGTTAGGGATTTATCAGCACATACATAGCATTAAAGCCATGAGATCTCTAAGGAGTGGGGGCATATACAAATTTTGAAAATGTCCCTGGACAAAGCCTGGAGGCCTTCAGTGTTCGGGGATCTGCACAGCAATGTGTATGGAAATGAGGGAGCAGTGAAGCGGGAGGGACTGATGTGGGCGATCTGGACTCTGAGCGAAAAGTGTGACAAATGTCACTGTTAGACCAGTGTGAGAGGAAACAGATTATGACAGGGAGGAAGAGAAGAAAGACTCCTTACTTCAGCCTTTCTCTAGCAGGCGATGAGATGCTTTCACCTGTGTGACTGCAAATCTTAGAATTTCTAGACTTTCTCCATTCTTTTTCATTCTTTTCAGAACTGATGTCTCCTGAAGTATGTTGTCAAATCCATCTAATAATAAGTGTGTATGCTTAACATTCTCTTTTCTAATGCATTCTGATCAACCTACAATACAACCAGGCAAGAATTGTCTTAGAAAGATGTCAGGTACTAGCTGAGCGTGGTGGTGCATGCTTGTAATCGCAGGCTGAAATGGGAGGATTACCATGGGTTTGGGGTAAGCTTGGGCTACAGAGTGAGTTCCAAGGTTAGCCTGGGCTAGAGTGAGACCTTACTCCGTCTCCTGCAAATGGTATCAGACACGAGGCACAGCTGTTTGCTGTGCTGTATTATACCTTTCCATCTCCCCAGCCTACCGCCCAACTTTCTTTACTATTCATTCTTCAATCAGATTTAGAGTTTTACGTGGGACCCTTTGAGGACCAATCACATGCTAGGTAGTGGCCAAATTCTAGTGGCCTAAGACAATAGGCATATTTTTTGCTGGAGAGATGGCTTGAACGTTAAGCACACTTGCTGCTCTTGCAGAAGACCTCAAGGTCTGCTCCGGGCACCATGTCAGGCAGCTCACAACTGCCTATAACTCCAGTTCTGGGGGGAGGGCAGGGGACCAAATGCCTTCTACTGCCTTCTGCTGGCACCCACACTTAGATGCATAATTAAAAAGTACAACAAACCTTAACAAAGAAGAAGCATTTATTTTTTCCTCATACAAAGTTCACTGTAGACGTAGGAGGCTTTAGATCAACGGCCCTTCCTGTTGTTCTGGCTCCTCTGCTGTTCAGGAGGAGGAGGGAAGGAGGGAAGGAGGGGAGGGAGATCATGTTAAACAACTGGGCATTAGTGGCTAAATCCTTCCAGGAGGAAGAAACACACACTCCTCTCAAATAAAGCCAGGTGGCCAAGTTTCTAAGCATTGGAAAAGAAAGATGAGAAAAAGAAGTTAGACTCTCTCCCCAGTCAAACTTCTTTGGAAACAAACATTCTTCCAGACATACCCAGAAATATGTCACCTGGGATATTTGTAATTCAGCGAAGTTGACAGGAAAAGCACGTGGCTAAGTTTACTTTCTATCTTCTTAAATTGTTTTTTTTAGAATTAGTTTTCATTTTATATGTATAGGTGTTTTGTCTCTGTGTCTGTGTACCACGTGTGTGCGTGGTATCCACAGAGGCCAGTAAAGCATGCAGGATCCTCTGGAGATGGAAGTATAGATGGCTGTGAGGGTACGTGGGAACTGAACCTGGGTACATGTGAGGAGGTATGAGGGTACATGGGAACTGAACCTGGGTCCTCCTCAAGAGTAGCAAGTGCTTCTAACTACTAAATTCAGCCACTACCATTTATTTTCCTCTACAATATCAAAATTGTAGTGGGATTTTGGTATGTTGTAAATATTTGTCCCACCTACTAGTTTAATAAAAAGCTGATTGGCTAGAAGGCAGACAGGAAGTGTGGGCAGGGCTACCAGGCTAAGAAAACTCTTGAGTACAGGAAGAACAGAGTTAGACGCCACAGAGATGCAATGATGACATAATGAGACAGCAGTAGATGCAAAGGAAAGAAACTGAAATGCTGCTCTGAGAAAAGGTACTGAGCCACATGGCTGAACAAGATGGGTTGAATTCAGATGAAGGAGTTAGCAAGTTACATGCCTGGGCCCTAGGTCAATCAGCATAAAAATAATATAAGCCTGTGTGTGATTATTTGAGGCTAAGCGGGCTGAGAGTGAGATCAAACCTTTGGTCCAGGCCAGAACTTTTTACAACACAAAATAATTTTCCTTTCTTTTTCCTACCCTCCTTTCCTTTTATTTATGTTTTAGTATTGAGGGTTAAGTCCAGGATCTTGCACATGAGAGAAAAAAATTGAACTTTGCCCTCAGTTCCGAATAATTTGTCTTGAATAGACTATATGCCACACATCTGGATATATCTGAGGCTCTAAAGACAGACTGTAGCATATTATGAGCAGGCTAAGTGTTATGAATGAATCTGAAATATCTTCCATGAACCCATATTTTGAAGCATGCTCTCTGTCTGGTGGCACTATTTTGGGAGGCCAGGAAACCTTTTAGGAGGTGGGGCCTGGCTGGTAGAAGCAGTTCATTAGTGATGGGACTTGGAAGACCTAACCCTAACCCTAACCTGGCCCTTGTTCTGTTCTCCCATTCTGTTTCATCTTCTATATTGTGAGAACATTCCTGCTCCATGCTGCTGCTGCCACAGACTGAGCCCTCAAGCTCTACCTTCTCTACCATGGAGAACTGAACCCTTCTGGAGCCATCATTTAAGTCTCATATCTCTGTCTTAACCTGTTTATGTCTGGGGTTTTGGTCACATTGACACAAAAACAGGCTATCTATAAAGCCTTTAGTAAAATGTCAGCAGTCCTTTGCAAGGGTCATAATGTACTATGTGTTTTTATGGTTTGAATTTTGCCTTAAAGTAATTTATGCTGGTTGTTAGTAGAATTTAACAGTGATACCATATCTGTTCCTTACTTGGCCCCAGCTCTCACTGTGGGAATGTCTATCTAAGTCTTCACTGTTCTTTTTTCTTCTTTCTGCAGTGGACCTGATTATTTTTTCTATTTAAACACATTTATTTTTAAGCAATTCTTTGGAAATTTCACATCATGAGCCTAAATCCCACTCATTTCTCAGTCCCTCCATATCTGCCCTTCACCCTTGCAGCCCCCTCAAGAAAATAAAAATATTGATTTAAAAACCCCAACTCCAAACCACTTCACTCCTGTATCTTTCCTACCTCTTCACTCATCTTGGTGGCACTGGGAGCTGTGACATGTCATGCAGTAAACCCTTTAGTCCAAACAGCTTTGCTTTCAATTGTTCATTGTTGGTCTGGCTAAAGGCATCTGGCTTTGGTATAATAATTAATACTGGCCTCACTGAACTCCTCTCAGGATTTCTGCTGTTGCTCTGAGTCATGGAACTGCAGCTCTAGTTCTATAGTAAGGACCTTCACATCCCAGCAGGTCATAGATGGGGCAGATGTTGGGGTGGGCCAATTAAAAGCACTGTATGTAGGCTTAGGTGGTGGCTGAGTTGGTCAGTGTTAGCCCTGCTGGGACCACCCTCCTCAGGAGAGGGCAGAGCCAGCTCTCCTGTGCTCATGCCATTGGGGTCAGTTCTCATGCACCTGTGTTGAAAGGTGGGGACAGCTCTCCCAGGGCTGGGGTTATTGAAGCTTGCTCTTCCATGGGGGCAGGACCAGCTCTTCTGATGCAGCAGCCAGTGAAAGGCAGGACCAGATCTCCCAAGGTCAGTGAAGGGCAGGGCCAGCTCAGCATGGCTTTCAGATTTCAACAGGCTTGGTTTGCATGGCTGTAATGGTCCCTGGTTCTAACACAGGCCACAAATATCAATCCAACACGTTGGGACGCCATCTGTTGTAGTAAGTTTTTTTTGGCCTGTTTGGGTCTGGAGATTTGTGACCTGGCACACGTGTGGTGCCGGCGGTGTGGAGTCTGGTCTGTGTGCCCGCAGCTTTTGCCCCCCAAAAGAAATGAATCACACGCTTATATACTTTAACACTGTTTGGCACATAAGCACATTACTAACTAGCTCTTTCTTCTTAAATCAACCTATTTCCATGAATCTACCCACCACGTGGCTTGCAGCCCGTGGCTCACCTGAATTCCTACATGCTTCTTCTTCGGGGGACAGATGGCGACTAGTAAACTCCACCCCTTCTTCTTACCTGCCTGCCTCTAATTCTCCACCCACTTCTATAGTGCCCTACATGAGTCCAAACAATTATTTATTTTACATCATACAAAAAACATTCCACCACACCCAAACATGGCCATTGATAGCAGTTCAGGCCCAGATGTCACTATGGTCCTGGGTGGCAGCAGGCCTTGACTCTTGAACCCAAAGCCTTGTGTATGCTATGCAAGTTAAGATCAAACCTTGGTTCTTTTGAAGTAGCACTTGACAATGATTTGATTTTTATTTTCTCAACATTCTTATTTTAACAAAAAGATTTGCCCACTTATTTATTTTTGTGTGTATAGGTATTTACCTGCATGCATGTCTATGTACCACTTGTGTGCTTGGTGTCTGTGGAGGCCAGAAGAGGATGTCAGATCCCCTGAAACTGCAGTTATATATGGTTATATATATTTGGGATCTGGGAGTTGAAGCTGGGACCTTTGGAAGAGCATCTAGTGCTCTAAAATTATTAAGCCACCTCTCCAGCCCTTCTTAAAAAAATTTAAGAGATTATTTTGTTTTATGTCTAAGATTACTTTTGTTTTATATCTAAGAGTGTTTTACATGCATGTATGTAAGTGTCTGTGGAAGCTAGACTAGGGTGTCAGATACATTAGAACTAGAGTTACAGTTGTGAGCTGCTCAGTGTAGGTACTGGGAACCAAATTTAGGTCTTCCGCAAGAGCAGTAAGAGTTTTTAACCTGCTGTGGTAGTTTAGATATAATTGACCCCCATAAGCTCTTAGGGAGTGGCACTATTAGGAGGTGTGGCTTTGTTGGAGTAGGTGTGGCCTTGCTGAAGGAAGTATGTCATTGTGGGGGCAGGCCATGCTTCCTGCCATGATAATGGACTGGACCTCTGAAACTGTAAGTGAGCTGAACTGAACGGAAACCCCAATTAAATGTTTTCATTATAAGAGTTGCCACTGTCTCAGATCAGGTGGTTTGATGTTCCAAAACCAGGGGGCTCCAGGTTGTGGGCTCCAGGGAAGACTCTTCTCTGGGTTGCAGATTGTTGACTTTTTATTGTGCCCTACATTGTAGAAAAAGGGTAAGAGATCTCTGTAGAGTCCCATTTATCAGTGTGTTAAGCCCATAGCATGACTGAAATACTTCCCAGAGGCCCACTGTTATAAAAGATTTTTGACCCCGTCCAGGCCAGAGGTTCAACGTGCCCGTGGCAGGCCCCCTCCCCCACAATGACTTAGATGTTTATATTAACTTCATCCTGTTTGGCCTATGTCTCAAGCACATTGCTAGCTAGCTCTTTCATCTTAATTCAACCCATTTCTATTAATCTATCTAGCCACATGGCCCATAGCCTGGCCCAGCTCACCTGGGTCCTACATGCTTCTTCTTTGGTGGCTGGATGAAGTCTGTCTAACTTTGCCCTCCTTCTACCTGTCTCTCCTCTGATTCCTCCACCTACTTCTATGGTGCTCCACATAGACCAAAACAGTTCCTTTATTTATTGCATACAACATTCCCACCACACTCCACCTTTAATGCTATCACATTGCAGGTCAGAATTTTCACATACAAATTGTTTTGAGGCTACATCCACTTCACTGCAATGTGGAATTGGTTGGAGTAACTAACCCACTGAAAATTTTAGTATCCCATTTGATTTAATTCTTATTTATATATTTTTACTTAGTATCTGTAGTGTTGATTAGGAAAAAATCAATGGCAATTATAATGGTAGTAAAATTGGACTGGAGGTCTGCAGTTCTGTGAAAATAATCTCTCCTATACCAACCTTTTTTTAATGGGTAGTGAGTTACAATTTTCAAGTTTCATAGATAATGTTCTTCTTTGCATTTCCCAAGTGGGGAATGTGCACATGATTTTTCCTTGAAAAGAGAATAAAGCCTACAGAGAACCCATACTTGTACCACACAGTTAGCTGCCATCAAAACTAGTCCTGTTATCATGACTACCTGTTTAGTGTTTCCACAATCAATTTCCTAGATAACACAAAGTGAAGAAGTTTAGATTAAGAAAGTCATAACCTAGAATTGATCTTATCTCTTTAAACAAATAGTTGAATCAAGGAGAGCTGTTAAAACAGTGCCCTGGGTCACCTGTGTGTCTTCAAGTGTTTGAGTTTTCTTCATGGATGCCTATCAAGCATTTCATATGGATCTGTCTGGGAATTCTTCAGATACATTCACAGCCCTAAAGTGAGGAAATTCTCACTGTTTAATTGTCCTCAGTTGGTATGTATTGCTTTAGTTTCTTTCTTTTCTCTGTGTAGGAGGTTGAACCCAGGGGCCTGTGGATAATGGATGAGCACTCTACCATGGAGCTATATCTTACTCTCTAACTCCCCAGCTTTTCTTTTCAAGTGTGTTGTGAATAATAGGCAAGAGTTCTGCCACTAAACTACATTCTCAGCCCCAACCCTAGTATCATGAATAATCTTTCTTGTATGTTGTTTTTTTCGGTAATGGAATTTAATCTAATATTCAGATCTTGTACTTGCTGGACAAGTGCCATACCACTGAACTATATTGCCAGCACTACTTTAAAAATTTAATTTATTATTGATATTAGTATGTGTGTATATATGAATAATGTATGCATATGAGTGTAGGCCACAATGTGCATGTGGAAATCAGAACACACCTTTTAGATGAGGGGTTAGTTTTCTCCTTCTATCTGGTTTTTGAGGCAGAGTCTCTCTTGTTGTTTTTTTCTGCATTTCATATTATGAGGTTCTACATCTCCAGGCCTAGCTCTACCTCCTACCTTCAGTTCTGGGATTGCAGATTCACACCAGTACATCCATCTTTTCATGGGAGTTAACTTAGGGCATCAGGCTTGAACAGCAAGCACATTTATCTGTTGAGCCAGCTTTCCAGATTTACCAACACTTCTTTTTATTTTGAGTCAGGATCTCACTAAGTTGTTCAAGCTGGCCTTTAACTCACAGTGGTCCCACTAGGCTTTGCCCATCAAGTCAACAGTATCAGCATCCCCAGTAGCCAGGATGACAGGCCTTAAGATTCAGCTTGGGTTGTCTTGTCAGGCTTTTGCCTGTCTCTTATCATTTCAGAAATCACTCATGCACGTGTCTGTTCTCTTCCCCTTTTGTGGATCATACTTGGAATTTGGGGAATAAACAGTTTGATGGGCCAAAGCTGCTGCTAACCCATACTGCTGAGACAGAATGATTTTAAATAATTTTTATCATCATACATTAGTTATATATGGCAATGAGTGCATCATTGTTCTTGAACAAGACAGTTATTGAGTCTACTTGAAGTGTAATCAGTCCTCTGAAAAGGACAATCCTTGAAATTTGACATTTTTAAAAAATCTTTTCTTAGAACTCAATTCTATACTTGCCAATTTACCAGTTTTTATATTTCTTTATCAGAGATAGAGGACTATTACCATATATATAATATATGCATATATATGTATGTATATTTAAAAGTTACATCTATTTAGTGTGTGTGTATGTGTGTTGTGTGGCATGGGCATGGGTATGTGATAGTGGTATGTGGAAGGCAGAGGACAACTTGCAAGAATCCATTGACTCCTTTTATCAAGTGGGTCCTGGGACCCAAACTCAGTTTGTCAGGTTTGGTGCCAAATATCTTTACCCGGTAGCCATCTCCCTGGCCCCATCATTTTTAATGATAGATGAATGATTTGTTTAACTGTGTTTTAATTTTGATAGAAATGACACCACAATCTCAATGTACTTTTTTGATTAATATTTGCTTAAAACAATATTAAAAAGAATTGAAAGGGAGTGGCCTTTCTCAATGTTATAAGAACAAAACCAAATAACATTGCTATCAATTCTATTAGAGAACATGCTGAAATAATAATAATAAAAACTAATAAAACATCATCAACTGGGATTCAAGGTTAAATATACCATTTACTATTAAATTGGACTCCAAAGTTTAAATAAAACCAAGTTTAATTTAAAAACAGAGTTAAAGGACACACATAGAATATACCGGACAGAACTAATAAGAAGTCAATATGACCTTCATTTCCAGGTGTGATGTAATGAGCTATAGCAAGAGTGCACGAAATAAAAATGCTTCACAAGGTCTGGGGTATAGTTCAGTTGGTAGTATACTTACCAAACATGTATGAGGCCCTGAGTTGATTCCCAGCACAGGTCATGGGTTGCATGCTTGTAATTCTAGCAATGAGGAGGTGGAAAGACCAGAAATTCAATGTCACCTTTGGCAGCATAGTAATAAGACCAACTTTGGCTATAAAAGACCCTGTGATGATAATGGGAGCAGAGTGGAGGCATTGAAAGGAAAATATTGAGGTATAGTTTTGATCAAAACATATCATATGCATATATAAAATTCTTAAACAATAGAAAAATTATTATGAACTAAAAGTTAGTCAAAAAAGCTAAAAGCTACCAGAGAATTATGGATGTGACATAGATTAGATGAACCAATATTCTAGAGAGGAGAGGTGTGCACTATTTTCATTTGAAAGAGGGAATTTGCTGATTTCAGGAGTGAACTATGAGCCTGAAGAAGTAGAAAATCTTGGGGACAACGCTAACCAACTTTCTTGGCCATGCATATATGGAATAAACACAGAAGCAGAATATTGTATTGGTCTTAATATAGGACAAAAGCTGGAAATTTAAGCCAAGATGTTTTGAGAAGCAGGTAAAATGCCCCACAACCTAGAGGTGCCTGAGGGGTTGAAGAGATTCTGATTGAGAGAAAACACTGTGTTGGCATTTTCAGCTAAAAAGAGTAGAAAACTATTAGCATAGGGAGGTTAGAGGCTGGGAACTCTGATGATGAGAAGGCTCTCTCCCAGGGCTTTTCAGGACCAAGGACAGAGACACCTCAGGCTGTGAGTGCACAGGTTGGAAAGCCATGCCTTAGCAACTCACCTAAACCAAAGATGGAGAGCCTTATCCAGTTACACCCCAGATCTATTGATGATTGGTTTAATACAAGTTCTTACCTTATCAAGTGTAGTAGGACAGGCCCATAGGGCCAGTGAAATTGACTCAAACCAGTTGCCAAGGCAAATACATAATGTACTTCCCTATAAACCAACCTGGAGTCTGTCTGACGGCCTGCCAACAGCCACTGTCCAAAATTCCTGATTGCTCAGAATCTGCTTAGCAACAGGCACTACTCAGAGTTCCTGACCATTGAGAATCTGCCTAACAACAGATGCTGTCAGATCTCTTGATTGTGCCCAGCCAATAAGAGACAGCTAATGCAATATCACCAGATTGTGACACAGCCTGGGTGCTGGGAGGAGGGTATATAAGGCTCTCCCCATTGTTGAATAAATGAGTTAATCCTTTTCAGTTGATTCCTGGTGTCTGTGTCATTGACTCCAAGCCTTCTCACCCCCTTCCCCAAGGGAACTATTAGGACCCAGCAACAATCAAGAAATGGGAATCTGATTCTAGAGAGGATAATATCACATGGACTGTGAATGGCTGTTTGTAAACAATGTCTAGTACATCATTAAAAATCCAGCCCAGCATTTTAAAGGCAGAGGCAGATTGATCTCTGAGTTCAAAGCCAGCCTGGTCTACATAGTAAGTTCTAGGCCAGCCATGGCTACATAGTGAGATCTTATCTCAAAAAAGTCTATACTCCTCTTACTTCTACAGGTACCCACACACATGTTGCATATACTTCTACAAATACAGGCACATGAATAAAAATAAAAGTAAAACTTAAAGACCTTAAACAGTTGTTGAAGAAGGGGCTTGGGAGATGGCTTAGCAAGAGCCTCTCTAGAAAGTATTTGCTGTGCAAGTATCAGGACAGGAGTTTAGATCCCCAGAGCACATGTGAAAACTGGGTGGGACTGACTGGTGGTTGAAGATAGAGAATTCTTGGGACAACCTGGAATGGTGAGCCTTGGATTCTGTGAGACACTCTGCTTCATAATATATATGCAACTATAGAGAGAGAGTCACAGTAAAAAGCCATACACCTCTGGAAGTAGGGGCCTTCAGAGCTAGCACAACTCACAAGCAACTTGTCAACAGATGTGATGAGCTCCAGAAAAAGAGAGATGATAACTTTTAAAGTTGGAAATGAATTCATTTATTCTAGAGTAATTTTCATTTTAAAAAGAAAGCATGATGATTTTTTTAGACGAATGAAGAAAGAATATCTGTTGTCAGAAGTTTCAATAAAGTAACCAATAACAGAAATTCCACAAGCAGAAATAACATGAGCTCAGACAGAAGCATCCCAGGAAGAGATGAGCTAGGACAGATAGGGAAAGTCTGCAGGGAAACACAGATGTATATTGACAGCACAGAGCAAGAAACTAATAACTTATAGATGTTATTGCTGGCAGGTTGGAAACAATGGAAACTGAGTGAAATATGTAAAGAATTCTAAAGTATCATTGGGAAAGTATGGATTTATGTTGTGTGGTACTAGGGACATATGGATGCTGAAGTCCAGTAATAACTGTATAGCCACGGAATATTTTCTGTGGAACAGACATGAAAGCATGGAACAGTTCTGGGGAGATGGCCCAGTGGATGAGAGTGCTTGTATAAAACCTGATGACCTGAGTTTGATGTCTGAAACTCACATAAAAAAGCCAGATGTGTGGGTGTGCATCTGTAACCCCAGCATGTCTTATGGTAAGAAGGAAGACAGAGATGAGAGGATCAGCCAGAAGTTTCTGGTCCAGCTAGCCCTGAGTATGCAGCTTAGCATCAGAAACAAGAGTGTGTGGTCCTGCTTCAGCAATGTGTGGGGAGAGTGATGATTCTCAAAAGCTGTTCTATGATTACCGCAGGTGCACCAAGTCACATGGGTACCTCAACAAATAAATGAAGTGATGGAATAATTAAATAGCTTAATTAACTCAAAAAAGTAAAAAAAGAACATAAAAAATAAAATAAACAGAAAATGATTAAGGTGGTAGTTGCAAACCCTAGCTTATATATAATTTTATGCTTATATAATTAAATGCTTATTGAATTAATGGATACAAGAACATATCAACCTCACAGTATAGTCTATACACGGCAGCATAAGCTGTATTTAAATATAGGACAACATACTTTTAATTGATTTGCATATGTGAAAATATGTTTCAAAATAATTTTTTGGAACAAAAATTTCTTTTCATTGGGGGATATGCAAATATAGAAAACTCCTTTCAGCATGATAGATATAAGATTTATGCTATAACAGATGTTGGGTGAGGCAGCATCTCAAGCTTGAACTTACTCCATGTAAATTATGAGACTTTCAGTGGTGGAGGCGAGAGATGCGATGATTGTCTGCATCTGGAACTAGATTTCATATACAGAAAGATAGCCATGAGGAGCTGGAGAGATGCTCAGAGGTGAAGATCTCATACTGCTGTTGCAGAGGACCCAGGTTCAGTTCCCCACACTTATGTCGGATAGCTCACTACTGCCTGTAACTCTAGCTTTAGGGGATCTGAAGTCCTCTTCTGGCCTCTGTGAATACCTGCACTCATGCGTGCAGTCCCACACTCAGAAGCACATTTACTTAAAAAAAATCTTAAAAAAGAAAGATGTCAATAAGTATTCACGATTTCCATTTAGCATTCTAGTTCCTTTAGAGGAAGGAATTATGCCATTGTATATATAACTGTGCCTGAAAAATGCCTACACATTTAATTCTGCGTGATTTTCTTCACAGATCACTTCTCTGTGTTCTTTTAACTTGTTTACCCTTCTGACTTGGTAATAGTTGTTCTGGATTTGGTGTATTTAATTTTCTCATTGCAGTGGCAAAATCCCTAACAAAAGCAACTTAAGAGAGACATAAAGAGTTCTTGCTGACTTATACTTAGAGGGCTACAGTCCATTAAGGTGGGGAAAGCCCAGGAGGAGTATGAGGCAGCTGGCCACATTATGTTCACAGCCAGGAAACAGAGTGAGAAATGCTAGTGTTCAGCTCACTATGTCCTTTTTGTCCAGTATGGGACTCCATCCTGTGGGATAGTGGTGCCTGCAGTGGGTTTTCCTTGTTCTACTTACACTTTCCTGGACTTACCCTCATACACATGCCCAGAGGTATGTTTCCATGGTAATTGTAAATCAAATCAAGTTGACAATTAAAACTAGTCATCACAGGTAAGTGAGGAAACTGGGCTTTGGTAGTTTAAAGGTCGAAGATTGTGGAGGATGTGTAAGTCCTAAGTTTGGTCTCCAACACTGTGAACAACCTATCAATCAAACAATAAAATCAAAGCAAAACCAAACCCAACCCAGATGGTATGAGGGATACAGGGACATGTGACAGAATGCAGATGCCCTTTTGGATTTGCCTGAAGCTTGTGGAGTGTACAAACATAGGCATCTGTCTCAGTTGTATACTTAAGAAGTCTTAAGGTGGATTTGAAGCTTCACTGTATATAGATAGGCCATGTTTGAAAAAGAGGAATCTACAAAGCTTGGCCTTTCCTTCACTGGCAGTTACAGAAAGGCTGATGCTCAGAGCTCCTGGAATCAATACCTCTCTCCTCTGGAACTTGGATTAAATAAACCCATAGTGAGGATGAGAAGGTGCAAAGCATGGGGATGTGGGTTTTGTTTTCAGAATACTAATGAGAGTCAGGTTGGAGCAAAAGTTTACAATATTATGTTGTCTCAGCATCTGCTACATCTATAAACTCTTATAACTGAGGCGGGGCTCAGTCACCTTGATGTGAATCCCAATTGAATGTTACTCAGATAGTCAAGCCAGTGGTCCGAGACACAAATGGAGAAGCCTCTCTTACTCTAGCAGTGTAAGCCCATAGCTTTCAGGTAGCCTCTTGTAAAAAATCTACTCAAGCATCTGCCTCTGGATTTAGTGACCCCACCCCAACCTTTATATCTACTGCTAGTCTCTCTTCCTTCATCCTTCTCTTCCATCTCCCTGTGGTTCGGCTATTCCGCGTTCCTTTGGTAAAGGACAGAGGCACACACTTCTGATGTGTTGGTTTTCTTTGCTCAGGATCTTTAAGTGAAAAATTACTTGGAGATGTACTGCACTGGAGCCTTCCAGTTAATGAACTAGAGGATGTCCCAGGTGGGTCTTACTTGGATGATGGAGAAGAACACAAGGTTAGACACCTACCACTAAAGGTGGGAACATCGCAGAAAGTGGGTATAGGCCAGACAATTACCACAAGGGCATATGCCAGTATGAACAAGTTTCCCATGTGAGAGGCCCCTGATAGCAGGTCAGACAGTTAGACATTAAACTATCCACCAGAGAATAAAGTGTGAGAAAGACACAGCAAACACACACCACACATGGCCCCCCTTCCTCTCCCATTAAGGCAGGGTCTTTCACTCAATGCTCTGGAACTGGAAATTCAGGTTAGATGAGGGCACAGAAGGCTTACAGCTTCACAATGAATTATTTATATTTCTGTCACCTGAGGACTTCCAGAAAGCAATTGGGTTAATTCACACACTGTATATCACCAAACAATTCTAAGGTAGAATTTTCTCATAAACTGTGGAGAGTTCTTAATTAGTAATTAGAAAATGATTATACCTTGTAAAAACACATTTCCTTGATTATATTGATGTGACTATGCAATTACATTTCAAATTAGTTTGAACAATGTTTAATGCAAGAATTCTCATTCTGGTCCAACCTGCAGGATGACTTGGGCGGGGGCAGGCTGGGGGTCAGCACAGCAGGAACACATGGTTCTTGATCTCGGCAAAGTTTATTACTGTTCTGGTGTTCTTTGCACTACATGGGATGTTAATGAGGGCTTAACTTCATTAAATAGTCTCAACATTGTACATAGCCCATTTGAAACTGTATCTCGAGTCAAGAGTGTTCATTTCTGCGAAGAACTGTAGGTTTCATATATTTTGTGGTTGTTATGAATATCATTATTTGTATGAGTGTCTTGCCTGCAGGTGTGTCTGTGCATTATGTGTACATAGTGCTTTTGGAGACTAGAAGAGAGTGTCAGATCCTCTGGGACAAGAGTTACAAATGGTTGTGAGTTACCATGGGTTCTGGGAACTGAATCCTGGGCCTCTGCAAGATCAGTCAAATGCTCTTAACTGATGAGCTGGATGATCCAGTCCAGATTTTATATTTTAATATTATTTCTATTAAGTATAATTTAACATTATTTAATGGTATTATAGTAATTTGTATTTTAATAGTATTATATCTGATATTGAATAACACTGGATTTATCAGGCATCTTACAACCACCTGTGACTCCAGGGGATCCAATAATCTCTTCTGGTCTCTACAGGCACCCATACCCACACTCATATAAATAAAAATAAATCTTTTAAATAAAACAAACATATTGTAGGATACATTTATGTTGATCATACTAAGAAGGAAAATTAGAAGGAAAATAATAACAAAGCAAACTGTTTCAAAACATATCAATCTAAGTGAATGCAACTGTGGAAAGTTGATAAAGAACAGGGCTTTGGTGTTGCCCAATAATGACACTTGGTGTGTGTATTTCAGACCAGGTTGGCCTGGAACTCACAATTTTCCCTGCCTCAGCAGAAGTGCTGGGATTGTAGGCAAGTGCTGTTGTACTCAAATTCCAAAAAGCGATGCTCTGGAGAATGAAAAGGAATGCAAAGTGGATGGAGGATGTTGGGACAGTGAATTTAAGTAGTATTGTCTACGCTAAAAGTGTAAGTTTGAACATGTATTTGAGGTCTGTGATACTTGTGTTACAGAGACTCACTTACATGTCAGAGAACAGCACCATCCACACCTTGCTGTGTGTGCTCAGGGTGCTTGAAAGATTCTGCTTTACCAGGCACCGTAGAGGATGGACATCTGGAATTCATAACACTCTGCCCCATAGATGACCCTTAGAGCTGTATTTCTTTAGGATTAGACCCCTATTCCTGTCTCAGTCTCTTATATCAATGCATCAGCCAGTACAAATATGCCAGACTGGTATCTGAATTAGTTCTAATTTTATTGTGTATATTTGTAACTTCCATTAGCATATACTCATTGTACATAGCCTTGGCTTATATAAATACATTTTAAAGCACATGTATAATATACCTTGAGTATAATTTTTCAGTCATGTCTCCATCCCTTCTCTTGTCATAAATCTATCATCTTGGTCTCTAATATATATATATATTATATTATATTATCTTGGAAAAATAATTTTAGTTGCAAAAGGACCAAAATACTTTCCCCAAGTCAGACCTGTGTCAGCTTACTTAAGTGAACCATCCACTATAGTAGCCACATGCAACTATTTAGGTTCAATAAAGTGAAATAAAATGATAAGGCCAATTTCTCATGTTTTGACCCCTTTACAAAGACTTCAGTGGTTACATGTACCTAAAGGATGCCTTACTGAACAATGTCATATATGTAGACTATCTCCATCATCTTAGAACTTCTATAGCATACTAGTAATTTAAGCAAATCACACGTCTTTAAGCAAAAATCACAATTAGACATTTTCTTCAACAAATATTCTCTTTTTACCACCAGCCGTGCTCAACCTATGGCCTGAGCATAACAGGAGGCTATAAATGTGACCCAACAAAAATTCTTTTAATTTAAGATTTTTTCTTCATTTTACCAATATAAAATCTTAAACTTACTTAAAATATTATGAGACTTTCTAATTAGAGAGAGAGAGAGAGAGAGAGAGAGAGAGAGAGAGAGAGAGAGAGAGACTGGCTGGGAGTCAGTTCTTTCCTTCCATTGTGGGGTCCTGGGATAAAACTCAGGCCTTCAGGTTTGTGCAGCAAATAAGTGCCTTTACCTGCTGCTGAGCATCTCACCAGACAATCCACTAAGTTTAAATTAAGTTTTTACTGTGTGTACTAGGTACTACAACGAAGAAAATAGAAAAAGGATGTGTATGAGGTAACTCCTTTAGAGAATGCATGGACTTTTAAAAGCCAAGTAGAAAGTCTTTATTCCCAGCCAGTGGCTGCAGGTAGAACTCACCCAAATTGTGTAGCTCTGAGCCTTGCTGTTCTTGGCATTTTAAGCACAAAAACTCCATCCTAGGTTGACACACTTCGGTTAACAAGAACAGTTAGTAAGAAATGAAATGACAAAAGCCAAAAAAGCAAGGTTAGAACATTTAGGAACTTTTCCAGCTGTTTCCTGAGACTGTGGACTTAGCCTTTGTTCCTTTTTGGCTTTGTTTTTATTTTCATTTTGGCAGCCATTGCTACCTATGTGCTGGGTTCCAAGACCTTAGTGGGCTTCTATCATGGTGTCAGTTGTGAAAAGGTCTTACAGATATGCATGACATTCTTATTTCTTATCTAAATTAAGTACTGGGAATATCTTCTTTTCACATGATTGAGTCTTCTAATTGGGAAATCAACTAATTTGTTAAAGTTCTTTACATAGGAAAATCTGGAAATAACAGCTATAGCATAAAACGCGTACGGTAAAGATAAAGCAGGGCTTCACTGAGCACTTTCGTGGAAACTTTTGTTATTGTTTATCATGGATTTGCTGCTTCTGTATTCAGCAATACTGTAATTTTGGTAACATCAGAACTCTGAGGAGATGATTTGATGGTTATTTAAGATAGTACACCTGTGCATAACCTTCAAGAGAGACAGGTACAAACATTTACAAGAATAATATTGCAGACATAGCAATTAGCAAATGACAGCAGTGCCAGGCAACATTACAAAGACATGATAAATGCTGCTTTAGGCGGGCTTTCAAAATCAGTGACGAAGAAATAGAACCGTATACAATTACCCTTTTAGACACTTATTTTGACTTTTATGTTCAATGCCCAACAAAACTTGACTCTTGTTTGAAGAGATGGTTGTGGGCAGCATCGAGAAGAGATTACAGTACTAAAATAGCCTGCAGTGTGGGGGATTTACCTGGGATTTGAGGGCATTAGTTAGGAAAGCCTGGGTTAAATGGAAGAATGAGTTACTTAGGGAATGCCAACCTATTCCCCAATCCTCAAGGGCATTTTTGCCTAGATGGAGTCCAGCTGTACTGAGGCTTATTTGTAAGGTGACATCAGAAGGGGACAGGTCTTGTTGTGCCTGCCCTTTTTCTCCTACCTCCCTGTGAGATCAATACACCCATGATTTAAAAACCGGTACTATCTCTTTTCAAAGCTAAGTTATCCACGTTATTGATTTCCTATGTGTTCTGGGGTTGGTTTCCTGAGATCCTGTCTTCTGTGGGTGGCCTTAATGCCTCCCTCTGACTGCTGAGGTTAGCTGTGACTTCCATGTCACTAATTGCAATGGGCCTTCTTTGGTCTGAGCCTCCTCCCTCATTGTCATGCAACATTTGGCATCTTACTTTGTCCTCAGAGGAGTTGTCTTCATCCTTAAAGTATCATCTCTTAACGGTCCCAATGGCATCACATCATTTTTGACAATATCATCTCTAGAGCCAGGCTATAGTCTCTTATTTGATTTTTTCCATTCATTTCCTTTGCTATAAGTATACAAGCTAGAATATGCACCAGAAAGATGGCTGGACAGGTAAGGGCCTTTGCTACCAAGCCTGGCAACCTTAGGTTAAACCCTAGGACTCACATGGTAGCAGAGGAGATCCAATTTCTTCAAGTGTCATCTGACTTCTACATATGTGCCCACTTTCAAATAATAATAATAATAATAATAAAAGTTAGACTGTAATTTCTTCACTTAAAATCTTGACTAAGTTGCGTTACTTTTCCTGTTACTGTAAGGAAATAGCCACAAGCAGCTCAAAGAAGAAACAGTGTACCTGGCTTACAGTTCCAGGGACCATCCATTATTGCAGAAAGCTTGAGGTAGCTGGTCACATGACTCCTGTAGTAAAAAAATCAGACTGACAAATGCTAGTATCTGCTGTCTTTCTCCCTGTGATTCAGCCAAGGGAATGACCTTGCCCACAGCTGAGTCTTCCCACATCAATTGCACTCCTAGCAGCCCGTCTCCCAGGAGACTCTAGATTCTGTCAAGTTGATGGTTATCAACCAGTAGGTGACTGGTCCTTGCTCTGAATCTCTTCATCCACCCCCTGTACCTACATCGTGGATCACCTGCCTCTTGCACCAGTGTTCCAACTCACTCTCTCATTTATTTTTCTCTCTTATTGATGATTTCTTTTGATCTTTCAATATGTATATGTTGAGTATTATTATGGGATGAGGGGTTTCAATGGAGACCAACATAGGCTTAAAACAATTGCTTGATCTGATGGAGAAAGGCATTAATGACCATGGCAACTCTATTTTTTTTTGAAATCTAGAGAAAGTTTTTTATTTTTATTTTTAGGTAAAGTGATGGAGAAAAGAGAGAGTGACTGGGATGGGTGGGAGGGGGAAGAGAGTTTGAACAAGGGGATACATGGATAAAAAATATGACATTCATAATAAAAAGAAAATATGTCAAATTTAAAATAAGATAAAAGCAAATTTAATCAAAATTGATGGTAGGTAGTCAAATTTTATTTAAAACATATTGATATCTTCAAAATTCTCCTTAAATTTGTATAGTACATTGGAGATATGTATAGTATTTTTCAAAATATGTTCATTTTGAATTGTTGAGTTTTTCCTTTTTTATTATGAATAAAGTCACAATTTCTATCTGTGTATATCATTATTCAAGTTCCCTTCCCTCTTCCACCCCCTCTCTCCTCCACATCTCCCCATCTCCTCCCCAACATGGGCAGGAAGTCCCAAGGTCCCAATTTGGCTTAGTTCAGCATCCCCTCCTGGCCGATCCAGTTTCCTCACCCCAACATCAAGACTGAGGCAGGTGTTCCTCTAGGGGGAGTGGGATCCAAGGTGCCACTCCAAGGTATTTCAGATCCCAAGCTGTTCAGTGGTTGTGGTTTGCAGCTTGGACATACTTTACTTTTTGCTTTGTTTGTTTGTTTGTTTAGAGTCTACTAATGAGTAGGCTTGTTCAGCCACTCTGGAATGCAGTATGGCGGTTTCTCAGAGAACTTCGAATCAATCTCCCCAAGGATCCAGCAATACCACTTCTGGGTGTATACCCTAAAGATGCACAGTCACACTCCAAAGGCATTAGCTCAACTATGTTCATAGCAGCATTATTTGTAATAGCAAGAACCTGGAAACAACCTAGATGCCCCTCAACTGAAGAATGGATTAACAAACTGTGGAACATCTACACAATGGAGTACTACTCAGCAGTAAGAAAAAATGATATTCTAAAATTTGCAGGCAAATGGATGGATTTGGAGAATATCTCCTGAGCAAGGTATCTTTTTTTTTTTTTAAAAATTAGTTAATTTGTTATTTTTCTCCCAGCAGGATTACATTTTTTCTCCCTTCTCTCCTCCCTGTCCCTTCTCACAACCTTTTCTCTTCCTCCTGTATCCCATCCACTCCTTCTTCTTTCTCTTCAGAAAAGTGCAGGCCTCCCATGTATATCAGCCAGCCATGGTATATCAAGTTGCAATAAGAATAGGTGCCTTTTCTATTAAGTCTAGATGAGACACCCTCTCTAGATGGCAAGGTCTCAAAAGCAGGGAATAGAGTCAGAGAGAGTCTCTGTTACCTCTGTTGGGAATTCCACAAGAAGACTAAGCTACACAACTGTTTCATATGCAGAGGGCCTATAGGTTTGTCCCACGCAAGCTCTTTGGTTTGGTGGCTCAGTCTACGTGAGCGCCTATGAGCCCAGGTTAATTGATTCTGGAGGTTTTCTTGTGGTGTCCTTGGCCCCTCTGACTTTCATAATTCTTCCTCCCCATCTTCTACAGGATTTTCCAAGATTTATATAATATTTGGTCTTGGGTCTCTGCATCTGTTTCCATTAGTTGCTCTCTGATGACAATTGTGTCAGTCAACGATCTATGAGTATAACAGATTATCATTAGGAATCATTTCATTGACATTATTCTTTTTTGCTAGTCATGTTTGGTTCCATCCTAGGTCTATGGACTGTCCAGCTTCTGGATCTTAGCACTCCAGGCTATACCAGGGGTGATCTCTCTCTTATTGCATGGTTCTCAAGCTGGGCCAGTCATTAGTTGACCACTCCCATAATTTCTGTGTTACTTTTGTCCCAGCATATCTTGTATGCAAATTGTAGGTCAGAGGTTATGTAGCTGGCTTGAAGTCCTAATCCCTTCACTAGAAGTCTTGCCTGGTTACAGGAGATGGCAGCTCAAGTTCTGTATCTCCCATTGCTGGGAATCTTAGGTAGGGTCATCCTCATAGTTTCCTTTGTACTAGGTTTCTAGCTCATCCCAGAGGTGCCCCTGATTTCAGTTGTCTTCCCCAGTACTCTCTTCCTCCATCCTCCTCACTCCTGATTCATCCTGTTTCCACACCTCCCCATCCAGACCTCTCCCTCTTGTCCACCTGTGTCATGTATTCTATTTTCCCTTCACAGTGAGATTTATGTATTACTACCTTGAACCTTCTTTGTTACTTAGCCTGTCTGTAGATTGTAGCATGGCTATTCTTTATAGCTAATATCCACTTTTAATGAGTACATACTCTTTGTCTTTCTGGATCTGGATCACTCAGTATGATCTTTTATAATATGGATCTTTTTCCATCCATTTGCCACCAACTTTCCTGATGTCGTTGCTTTTAACAGATGAGTAATACTCCATTGTGTAGATGTACCACATTTTCTTTATCCATTCTTTGCTGAGGAGCATCTAGGTTGTTTCCAGGTTCTGTCTGTCAGGGACAAAGCTGCTATGAACATAGCTGAGTGAGTGTTCTTGTAGTATAGTAGAGCATCCTTTGAATGTATGCCCAGGAATGGTATAGCTGGGTTTTGAGGTAGGTCAATTCCCAACCTTCTGAGAAGCCACTGTATTTATTTCCAAAGTGACTGTACAAGTTTGCATTCCTACCAGTAATGGAGGAGTGTCCCCCTTGCTCCACATTCTCACCAGAATGAGCTGTCACTTGTGTTTTTGATCTTAGCCATTCTGACAGGTGTAAAGATAGAATCTCAGAATTGTTTTGATTTGCATTTTTCTGATTGCTATGGATGTTGAATATTTCTTTAAGTGTTTCTTGGCCATTTGAGATTCCTCTGTTGAGAATTTTCTGTTTAGATCTGTACTCCATTTTAAAAATTGGATTATTTGATTTGTTGATGTCTGGTTTCCTGTGTTCTTTATATATTTTGGTAATCAGCCCTCTGTCAGATGAGGGGTTGGAGAAGACATTTTTCTACTCTGTAGACTACTATTTTGCCTTTTTGATGTTGTACTTTGCCTTGCAGAAATTTTTCAGTTTCATGAGGTCTCATTTAGTAAGTGTTAATCTTAGTGCCTGGACCATTGGTATTCTGTTCAGAATGTTGTTTCTTGTGCCAGTGATTCAGTGTAACTGGTTTTATGTTGAGGGCTTTGGTCTACTTGGATTTGAGTTTTATGCAGAGTGATAGATATGAATCTATTTGCATTTGTCTACATGCCAATATCCAGTTAGATTAACACCATTTGTTGAAGATGCTTTTTTTCCCCATTGTATAATTTTGGGTTCTTTGTAAAAAATGAGGTATCCACAGATGTATGGATTTACATAAGGAACTTTAATTTGAATCCTTCTGATATCTTTAAGTTTTTTCTTCAAAGATTTGTAGTTTTTGTCACACAGGTCTTTCTAGGTTTGTCTTCCTATCCCCTATTATTATCTTCAGCTTTGTAGCTGCCCCTGTCTATCCCAGTGACTCATCAGGTGGATCTGACAGTCCTCTTGGTAGATTTTTCATTTGATGAGTATAAAATGTCCTTCTTTTCCTCTTTTGGTTAATTTTGGTTTGAAACCAATTCCCATATCATTACACCCTAAATTCCAGGTCCCGCTGTGCTCCACAGACTTCATAGTGTATCCATGTAAAAATAGATCCATTTTCCATTACTGCAGGTTTGGTTGGATTTTCTAAACTGCCATTAAATACAATCACAAAACACATATTCTTTTAGAAATAGATTAAGACACAAACATCAGTACATTCATCATTTGAACCATTTCTATGTATGTCAGTCAGGACCATTTAGTTATTTAGTGCGACAGTGTTGCTTAGTCACAGGACGTTCTCATCATCCCAAAAGGACCTCAGTACCTGTCAATTAGACTCTCACAGACTGAAATCTCAACTCCTTCCTCCAGCTACTCCCACTACTAATCTTTTAGTTTCTATGGATTTACCCGTGTTTGCCACAAAAGCAGATTCCTGTCATACGTGGCCCTTCATTCCTGCTTTTCCTTCTTTGGATAACTATTCTGAGGTCCACACATATGTTGCATATATTAAAGCTTTTCTTAGGCTAACTATTGTCTTCCCCTCACCTCACATTTGGGAAAAAAGCAAAGATTGTTATTTCAGCATATGAGATACAATGGGAGACACAAGTCCATGACCTTTTCCCTAATAATTTTAGATTCTCAGGATTCTGTATGAGAAGAAGGTCAGCACGTTATATAGACAAAAAAAATGAGGTTCTAGATAAAGACAGCAAGTATTTGAATCAGTGTTCAAAACAGTAGACACCAATACAATGAAGAAACATAAAGGGCAATGTCTATATTTTCTTCTCTTGGTAAGGTGTATTGCATAACACTATGATGCCCGAGTGTTTTAGTGGATAAAGTTGCAGCCAGACTGGACAGCTCCTCCAGTCCTCCGGTGGAAGGAGAGAACTGACTCCCGCAAGCTGTCCTCTGACCTCCACGTGTGCCCCACGGCACTTGCAGACTCTCTGTAGTAAAAAAAATATGAAGGAGATGGAGAGATGGGTGCATCCTGCTTTTCCAGAGGCCCTGGGTTTGATTCCTAGCACACACATGGCAGCACACAGCTGTCTGTAACTCATCTTCCAGGAAATCTGATGCCCTGTTCTGGCCAATGACACTGTAAGTGCATGATTCACAGACACGCAGACAAAACCAAACAACCCACCCACACACACACACAAAATAGAAAGATGAAGCTCTTAAGTATGGTGGCATGCACCCTATGGCTGTCTGAATGAGAAATGAGCCTCACGGTGTTATATTCGAACATTTGATTCCTTGGTGATAGTGCTGTCTGGGAAGGTTCACAAGGCATGGTCTTGCTGGAGGAAGCACAGTCCTAGATCTGGGGAACTTTGAGGGTTTAAATCTTTGTTTTCTTTATGTTTTATGTTCATGGTGAAGGGTGTGACGTCTCAGTGTTCTGCTCTGGGTGCCATGCCTGCTGCTTGCTTCCCTGCCATGACGACTCTCAGTCCTGTATTACTGTAAGTCCAAATAAACTCTTCCTCTGTAAGCTGCCTTGGTCACTGTTTTATCCCAGCAAGAGATAAGTAGCCAAGATATATTTGCAATCCCATACTTTGGGAAGTAGAGGCAGGAGGACTGGAAATTCATGTCTAGATTGCTCATGTGGTTGTTTAAGGACAACCTGGGTTACATGTGAGCCATAGTACTCAGTTGAGAGAGAGAGAGAGAGAGAGAGAGAGAGAGAGAGAGAGAGAGAGAGAGAGAGAGATATTTGGTGGAAAGTTTGAATTTCCTCCAATCCCACAAAAAATAGTTTCAGGTTTTGATCTGATCAGAGAAATCTAACTAAGGCAACACAAATTTCTGGGAAACACCTTGTATTGATGTAGGATGTCTTTCTGTATGCTGTGAATATTATTGGTTAATAAAGGAACTGTTTTGGCCTTTGGCAGGGCATCTTAGAATCTGATGGGAATTCTGAGCATAGACAAAGGGAAAGGAGGGCAGAGTCGGGGGAAGCAATCCAGTTGCTGAGAGGGAAGATGTAAAGAAGCACAGATAAGCCACGGGCCATGTGGAAAACAGATGGATGGAAATGGGTTAAGATGAGAGAGCTAGCTAGCAATAAGTCTGATCATAGGCTGAACAGCATGTAATTAATATAAGTGTCTAAGTCATTTTGGGGGGCTAAGCAGCAGCAGGCAGGCCCAGACCTTGGGTCTAGGCTGGACCAGTAACTTATACTACAATGTATGTAACTCATTGGTACTCACCTCGTTGAGGTTGGAGCTCAGGGAAAGAATCTTGTCTAACATGAGCAAGGCCTCTGTGACATATATATATACATGCATGCATACATGTCACACACTCACACATGCACACACAAAAAAAATATACAGAGAGTGAGAGAAAGATAGATAGATAGATAGATAGATAGAGAGAGAGAGAGAGAGAGAGAGAGATTCCCTGTGATACATACACAAGCATACACAGATACACACACACAGTCAGAGAGACAGGATGAATTTTTCTAGTTCCATTCATTTGCCTGAAAATTTCCTGATGTCATTGTTTGTAACAGCCTGCTTTCAGTGCTCAAAATGATCATGGTAAAGATTCTATAAGCCTGAGTTTTGGTGTAGCATAAGCATCTAATAAACAATGATCAACATTTAGTTTTCTAGAACAACTGATACAAAAACAGGTCAAGAGGTTCCCCCAGACTTCACTGTTGTGATTATCTTCAAGTCTAATTTAAAAGCAGTACAAAATAGGCTCTTTCACAAGAACAAGCTTTGCAGTAATTAATGTTGCTCAAAAATCAATTATATCTCCAATTAAACCTCAGTTTACAAGCTCTTTTTTAAATTTAAAATCCAATATTGTAGAGAAGCTGGGATATATAGTTTACTGGTATACCATTTGCCTATCTTATGTTAGATCATGGTTCCATCCCCATCACCACAAACACACACACACACACACACACAGCACACCATTGTCATGCCAAAGCCAAGGAAAAAGGAGTGTCCCTGGGGTAGCTAACCCCCTGAAGGCTATTGGTCATGAACACAGTATGTCACATTTTGGAGATAATGTGTCTATGGAAACTGCAGGCTCTGTAGCCTCTCAGGTGATTTGGGGATGGACTAGCTCCATCAGAGAGGCCTTCTGGGCTCCTTTCATAGGCACGGATGTTACAATCCCCAGAATTAGAATTCTGGAGGGTTCCTGGTCCACAGAGACTCCATTTACCTGTCAAGTTTCTGTTGTTATTTCTTATTTCTTCTTCCAGGACCCATGGGTTAGAATTTGGGCCAAGTGAGGCTGTGGAGGGAACAGAGGTAACCGGTCTTTTGCTGAGGAGTGTGTGTTTATCTGTTTGGGGTAGACTGGACCAGTTGTTTTCCTTCTTGTGTTTCCTCTTCTGTTTGCATTTGTGGAACATTGTTGCCTCTCTGAGTCCTTGTCCTCATCAGTGGTGAGCCCCCTGTGAGGGGTGAGCCAGCTCACCTGCTATACAAAATGCGGGATGCTCCCCTAGGTCTGATTTGTGATCAGAGAATGCCTGGTGGCATGGGTAGCCCTAGCCTTCACTATAGGACCTAGTTGATACTATTAGTGTCCAACGATGGAGTCTTATTGTGGGGTCTATGAGTAGAGGTGAAATAGATAACACGGGGGTGTTACATTGGCCTCTACTTCCATTAGTCACTGCTGGTTGTCTTTGAAGCCATTGAAATACTGAAATCCAGGATGTTTTTGTCTTTTTCTTTCTTGTTTTCTTTTTTCCGTTTAATTGTCTCTTGTGTGAAGGCTTTTGCACAAACAATGTGTGTGTGTACATGTGTGCAGAGGCCAGAGGTCAATGCCCATGTCCTTCTTCAACACCATCATTATTTTTTGATGAAGTCTCTTACTGATTTGCAACTTGCCAAGTTGTAGACTGGCCAGTGAACCCCAGGAACCTGTTTCTGTATCCTCAGAGGAACATGGGTTCTAGGGATTAAACCCAGGCATCCATGTTTACAAAGTGAGCACTTTACCAGCAGCTGACTGCTTTTTCAATACAGAATTCAGAACAAGTTCCCTGATACCACCACACAGTGATGTTTCTACTCTATCAACAGAAACGTTAAGGAGAAACACTGTCTGGCTGCTGCCAATTAGTCAGGCTGCTGGGAAAAGTCCACCCAGAGACTTGGCTTTTCTGCTCTTGCCCAGCTGCCTGTGGCCTAAACTCCAACATTAGCGAGGCTCCCAGGATCCAGTTACCCAGGAAGCTGGGATGCACTCCATACCCCAGCCACTATTAAGATCATCGGCAACACTTGTAGGCACTACCACCCACCAGGGGCCTCAGAGATTGTTTATCTAGGGAATGTTGCTGATAGGAATTTGGGATTATGACAGATAAAGTTTCTTTGAACATCATGTTCTCTCTCTCTCTCTCTCTCTCTGCGTGTGTGTGTGTGTGTGTGTGTGTGTGTGTGTGTGTGTGTGCGCGCGTGTGCTTTAGTATGACATAATTACACAGTAAACCCTATTGTCCATATATTTTTGTTTGTTGCAAAAAGTCATTGGTCTGGTTTGAGGCCTCTGAAACCATTGATGCTGGGCCCTTACCTCTTGGATATCTTGCTGTTGCTCTGTGTCATGGTGATCCTACAGCTTTGTGTCTGCAAGACTGGTCTCATTATGTGCCCCAGCAGATAGTGTGGATGTTGGGGTGAGCCAATTCATAATCCTGGGCCTGGGCAGCTGCAGGGTTGGTCAGTCCTCCAGCTCTCCCATCTTCACCACCAGGGTGAGCTCTCCAGCATTGCTCTGGCTAGTTTACCTCTTGCAGCATCGAGCAAGGGGTGGGCCAGTTCTCTGGCTTTCACACTCTCAGGGTCAGCTCTCCCACACCTGGACCATCAGGCCCAGCTCTACTGTGTTGCCTAGGTGGGGTGCAGGGACAACCCTCTTGCTCTTAAGACCTCAAGGCTATGTCTTCCACCCACTACAGGTGGCAAGGGGTGGGGGCGGGATGGGGAAGAGGACATTCCCCCCCCCACACCACCATATGGAAGTAAGGGGTGGGGCCACCTTCTGGAGATACAGTCATACAGGAATTAGTGCTGTTGTGCCACTCAGGTGCAGGGCCCACTTTCCTGAGTGCTGCTTTTTTTTTTTTTAAGTGTGTACTGAGGATTGAGCTCCTGTCTTCCTGCTTGGCAGGCAAGCACTTTACTTACAGAACTGCCTTTCATTTCTCTAGGGTAATTTCCCAAGAGTAGAAAAGCATATGATAATGCACTTTAGACTTTTGAAAAATTGCCCAGATGTGTTCCAGTGTGGCTTTACCGCTTACATCCTTACCAGTAGTGTACCAGATTTCAGTTCAGATGCCTCTCATCCTTGCCAGATCTGGAGAGGATAAAGATTAAAAGCTTTAGTCATTTTGCTGAGTGCCTCATAGTATCTTGTGCAAAATCATAGAATTTGCATTTCCTTAATGAATAGTAAAAATGGTCAGCATATATTTTTTTTGTGAGCTTGTACATTTCCTTAGTGAAACATTATGCCAGTGTTTTGGCCCACTTTAAAAAAATCATGTTGCTTGTCTTCTTGTTGAGGCTTGAGAGTTGTTTATATAATCAGGAGGTGGTATTTGCAAATATTTTTTAGTTTTCTGTAACTGTTTTTTTTTTTTTCATTCTCTCAGCAGAGTCTTCTCTCTGAGAAAATGCTTTCAGTTTTGAAGAGCCTTAATTGTCTTTGTGTCATTGAGCTGGAATAGCTCTTCCTTTTTTTAGACACATGCTTTATAAATCTACATACAGTGTGTGTATGTATGTGTGTATGTGTGTGTTTGTGTGTGTATGTATTGTGTATGTGTCTGTGTGTGTATATGTATGTGTGTTTGTGTGTGTATGTATGTGTTTGTGTGTGTATGTGTATTTTGTGTCTGTGTGTGTATATGTGTGTATGTGTATGTTTGTGTGTGTCTGTGTGTGTATGTGTCTATGTGTGTGTCTGTGTGTGTATATGTGTATGTATGTGTGTTTGTGTTTGTCTGTGTGTGTATGTATGTCTGTGTCTGTGTGTGTACATGTACATGGAGGCCAGAGGTCAATGTTGAGTGTCCTCTTTAATCATTTTCTAATTTGTCTCTTAACACATTGTCTCTCATAGAACCTCAAGCCTACCAATTTAACTAGACTGACTGACCAGCCAGCATTTAGAGTCCATCTGTTTTTTTTTCCTGAACTGAGATTATAAGTGAGGACCATGGTGCCTGGCTCTTGAGTGGAATCTAATTGCACTAATGTCTTTATCCTTGTACCATAAGTACTTTACACACTTTACAGACTGAGACAGATTTCTAGCCCTCAATTTTTAAAAAAGTTATTTTTAATTAAGCCTCAGAGAATTTCATATAACTTATTTTGATTATATTTATCCTGTCTTTCAGCTTCCTCTAGATCCACCCATTTCTACCTACTCAGCTAACTGCATGTTCTTTCTCTTTCTAAAAGTACCTAGATCCAACTTGTGATGCTCAAATACTCCCGGATGCGAGGCCTGTCCTGGGTGGCAACCTTCTTTAAGGTCACACACACTTAAAGAAAACTGACTCTCTCCCTGCAGTTACCAAATTCCAATGCTCCCCACCCCACTGTCCATTCTGAGATTTTGTCTGGCTTGAGTTTGTGCAGGATGTGTGCAAGCTGTCACCATTACTGTGAGCTCATACATGTAACTGCCCTGGTGCATTGCAAGCTGTCAGCATCACTGTGAACTCATACATGCGACTGCCCTGGTGCATTGCAAGCTGTCACCATCACTGTGAGCTCATACAAGAGACTGTCCTGGTGCATCTCGAGAACATTGTTTTGTTGGAATCCTCTGTAGCCTCGGGCTCTGACATTTTCCTACCCATTCTTCCACAATAATCCCTGAACTCTGTGGGGAGGTGCATGGTATAGATGCTCTATTTAGGGCTAAACACCGAGTTTGGCTTTGGACAGGTTCACTTTAGTGTTAGGTATCTGGTAGGATTCACACAGTGGCATCGGACATAAGCAGAGTTCCTGCTTCAGTCTGGTCAGTGAGATCAAGACTCCATCCTGGAGGCTGCAGTGCTGGGGATGGGACCCAAACCTTTGTCTATGGAACAGGCACTCTGTGACTGAGCCACATGCCCAGCCTCTGCTGCCTTGTCCTGAACAGGCCTCCAGACTTTCGATTTTTGTGTCCTGTGAAAATTGCTCTTAACTTCAATACACAATTTATTCCTATAAATTTCTTGCAGTTACTCAAGTCTGCGAGACACATATTTAAGAACAAAATGCTTTTAAAAGAAAGGAGCAAGACTTTTCCGTGTTCTTCCCTCCCTTCCCCTTGCCCCTTCTTATTTCTTTTCTCTGTTTTAGAACACAGATGTGATGCCTGGAGTGATGACAGCTAAATTCTTAGCAGGAGTGTGAACACAGTGTGTAAAGATGGTAGGCCTTAGAGTTGGGGAGGAAAATGGACTATTAGTGACATGGCTGAGCAGTGAGCAGCATCAGCCTCATTAATTTTTCTCAGTCTTCATACTACATAAAAAGAAGACCCACAAAATCCTGTGTGATAGTGTGAGCCTATGAGCCCAGCACTTAGGAAGAGGAAAAGGCAAAACAAGAGAATCATGAGAACAGCCTGGGGTATGGGAGACTCTATCTCAAATGGACATGTGCCTGCCCATGTGAGCATGTGCAACCAACCTCAGGCATTGTTCCTCCAGTGCTATTTGTCTGTCCTGTCTTTTTCTTTTAAATAGTTACTTAAATTACTAAATTTATTCCTATCATCTTTATAATTTATTAAATTATTTTATTTTACTTATTTATGTGTGTGTATGTTCACATGTATGTGCAGGCACCCTTGAAGGCCAGGAGAGGGCATGAGATCCCTTGGAGCTGGAGATTTTTAAGTAACCATGAGCTGCCTGGTGTGGGTGCTGGGATCTGAACTCAGGCCTTCATGATTGAACAGCAAGTGCTTTATTCGTGTGTGTGTCTGTGTGTGTGTGCATATGTGTGTATGCATGTGTGTGTGTATATATATGTGTGTATGCGTGTGTATGTGTTTGTGTGTGTATGCATGTTTATGTGTGTGTATGCGTGTATATGTGTGTATTTGTGTATGTATGTGTGTGTTTGTGTGTGTATATTTGTGTGTGTATTCATGTTTATGTGTGTGTGTATTGTGTGCATATGTGTGTGTATGTGTGTATATTTTTGTGTGTGTGTATATGTGTGTGTATGTGTGTATGTATGTGTGTATATGTGTGTGTATGTGTGTGAATGTGTGTATGTGTGTATGTATGTGTGTATGTGTGTGTGTTTGTGTGTGTATGTGTGTGTATATGTGTGTGTATGCATGTATGTGTGTATGTATGTGTGTGTATGTCTGTGTATGTGTTTGTGTGTGTATATGTGTGTGCATGTATGTGTGTATGCATGTATGTGTGTATGTATGTGTGTGTATGTGTGTGTATGTGTTTGTGTGTGTATATGTGTGTATGTATGTGTGTATGTATTTGTGTGTGTATGTGTGTGTATGTGTTTGTGTGTGTATGTGTGTATACGTGTGTGCGTGTGTGTGCATGTGTGTGTATGTGTGTGTATATGTGTGTATGTAGGTCAGAAAAACTTTCAGGAGTCACCTTTGTCCTTCTACCATGTGGGTCACAGATTGAGACTGAGAGCATGAGTGTGATGGCAGGTGCCTTTACCCACTGAGCCATCTCACTGGTCTTCTTTGTTTTAACTCTTTGTTCTCCATTGAATATTAAGATTTGAGGAGGAAAGTCATGTAACAAGCAGAAATGTAGGCTTCATCTTCTTTAGGGCAGAGAACCTACTGGTTATTTGAGTTTCTGCACAGGGAATTATTTTCTTGTTCTCTATGTACTTGTGCATTCAATCATTTGTATTTTTGCTAACACTTGGACATGTATTTTTTATCATAGCTCTCTTTCTTTCTTTCTTTCTTTCTTTCTTTCTTTCTTTCTTTCTTTCTTTTTTTCCCTCCCTCTCTCCCTGTCTTCCTTTTTTTGTGATATTTGGGACAGAACCCAGGCTGTTGGCATGTTAGGCAAGTTCTCTCCTGAGCTGCACCCTCAGTCCTGGAAATGTATTTGTATTATAACTCAGCCTTACTTTATTTACTATAGATTCTCTTTGTTCCCAGTAGTTATGAAGTCCAGGCCAACACTGAATTGGCAAACTCTAAGACATTTTCTTTAGGGAACAAAAATTTTTTTAGATCCTACAAGCCATTCATCCCAGTTGATTCTGTTCTCTTTATTGTCCAAGGAGAAAATAGATTTCTTAAGTATTTACTGACTTGCATGGGGTTTCTCCACACAGAAATGCCAAAACTGGAGCTTGAACTGGGGTGAAGAGCAGAGCTTCTAAGTCCTGTTGCCTGGGTGATGCCTACAGGAGCACCGAATCAAGGACATAGGGCATTGTCTATTGGACCCAGCCTGGAACAATGCCTTGCACAGGACTCAAATGAAACTCTTACTTCTCAACCTATCTCTGCTTTCCATTAAAATAATAATAATAAAAAAGAATCAGGACAGATTTCTATAGAGTATTCCTCAATTTGTATTTCTTTGATATTTCATTCCACCTCGATTAAAATTATGCATTTTGGGCTTGGATATTACCTAAGCATTTTGACAGTCACATCTGGTATATAATTTAAAGGTAGTAGCACATGGTTCTTCTTCTTCTTCTTCTTCTTCTTCTTCTTCTTCTTCTTCTTCTTCTTCTTCTTCTTCTTCTTCTTCTTCTTTTGAGACAGGGTTTCTCTGTGTAGCCTCTGCTTTCTTGAAACTCCCTTTGCAGACCAGGCTGGTTTTAAACTCACAAAGATCCACCTACCTCTTCCTCCAAAGTGCTGGAATTAAAGGCATGCACCATTGTTGAGAATTTGCCTGTTTTTGTGAATTTGGTCTTTGTCTTCTGCATATCTGTTTTCCTCTTTGCATGCTTATTTTATTTTGTAATGAAAAGGAGTGGGGGTATATTGAAACAACAACAGCAACAAGCCAGTAACAAACCAACAACAACAACAACAAACCAATAACAACCCAGTAAACCTTCTACTTTCATCCCTACTTAAATTTAAGTTTCAATGAATTTTTGATAGTTTAAATTACACACACACACATACACACACACACACACACACACACACACACACACACTTAGCTTCTGTCTGTCTGCTCTCTGAAAGGATTTATGATTCTTACTTAACCCTTACATTCTTAATTTATTTGATGCTCTAGTCTATGAGAATACATGGCTTCTGGATCTCTTTCAGAAAAGCTCCTGAAAACATTCTGCCTTAGTTTCTTTTTCTGTTGTGTGTTAAAATAATCCCAACAATAGCAGCTTAAGGGAGAGCAGGTTTGTTTTTCCCACAGT
Source organism: Sigmodon hispidus (assembly GCA_004025045.1). Taxonomy (NCBI): domain Eukaryota; kingdom Metazoa; phylum Chordata; class Mammalia; order Rodentia; family Cricetidae; genus Sigmodon; species Sigmodon hispidus. Next base: position 41,778 of record PVIH01015960.1, read on the forward strand.
TCCAGGGTACAGTTCATTACAGCAGCAAATCAGGGCAAAGGGAGCCTGAAGCATCTGATTACATTGTATCTGAAGTCAAGGTACAGTCCATCACAGTGGCAAATTAAGGCAATAGGGGCTTGAGGCAGCTGGTCACATTGTGTCCACAGTCAGGGTACAGTCCATCACAGTGGTAAATCAAGGCAAAGGGAGCCTGAAACATCTGGTCACATTATGTCTGAAGTCAAGGTACAGTCCATCACAGTGGCTAATAAAGGCAATGGGGGCTTGAGGCAGCTGGTCACATTGTGTTCGTAACCAGAAGAGAATAATGAATGCACCTGCTTTGTTATCCCTTCCATTTATACATCTCAGAGGTCCCCTGCCCAGGTCCTCATCCTAATGAACACAATTTGTATAATTCCCCACAGGTATGCGCAGAGGCCCTTTTCCTCCTAGGTCATTCTAGAATCTGTCAAGTTGCTAGTTAACACTACCACTCATACATTTTTCTTTAACTTCTAATTCCAGTGCAACCACCTAAGACCACCCTCCATCCCGTTTCTTTTGCATTTCTATTTTTTGCCTTGTATTTATGAGTGTTTTGTCTGCCTGTATATGTTTGCACTATGGATGTACCCGATGCTCAGAGAGGCCAAAAGATGGCATCAGATCCCCTGGAACTGGTATCATTGATGGTTTTGGACTGCTATGTGTGTGCTGGGAACCAAACCCAGGTCCTTTGCAAGAGCAACAAGAGCTTTTAATCCCAAGCCATCTTTCCATCCTCATGTTTCTCATTTCCTTTATAGTGACAAACAAAACTCACAGGACTTGACATATTATTTGTTTGTTTGGAGCAATAATACACACAATGTCTTTCATTTATCTGATACTGTCAAGGAATTTTCCATTGTATTTTTACTAATTGCTAGTCTCTCCAGCAGTGAGGGATGGTTCCAGTTGCTCTCTAGAATGATAATAGGTCAGGGTTATTATTATTTATTGTTATTATTCTTGCCATTCTAGTCTCTGCACAATAATATATTGTAATCTAAAATTTTGTGCGTTATTTTAAAAAAGATTTATTATTTTTATTTTATGTATATGTTTGTCTGTATGCATGTATATGTACCAGGTGTGTACCTGATGTCCAGAGATGCTAGAAGAGAGCATTGGCCCTCCAGAACTGGATTTACAGGCAGTTTTGAGCTGCCATATATGCACTGGGCACCCAGCTCAGGTCCTCTGTAAGAACAAGCTAGTGCTCTTAATTGTTGAGCCCTGTCTAGACCTTTTGTATGTTCTTGACAACTGATGAGGTTCATCATCTATTAATTTTTTGCATTTTTAAACATTTAGATATTGGTTTTGGGTAAAGTGCATTTCTATTGTGTTGTCCATTATTATTAATTTTTTTTACTGGTAATGTGTACATTTAGATAGAACTATTCTGTATACAAATCATTTGTGATTGCTTCCCTGAAGTCATGAATATTTTCTCCTAAGTTTTATCATAAAAGTTTTATTATTTTTACCTTTGCTATTTGGATCTTCAAAATCTCTGAACACTCTTTGTGTATTGTGCAAGGAAAGGTCACACATCATTTTTTTCCATACTGAAACCTAAAGGGATGTGGTGCCTTTTATTGAAATGCCCATTCTTTCTTATTCATCCCTGAAGCATCACTTTTGTTAAAGTCCACATGTGCCTATCAGTGAAGCTCTGCTTTGGGACTCTTTTCTGAGTTGGACTCATTTTTCCATCCTTGAGCCATGCCACATTATCTTAATTACGGTACTTTTAGAATGAAAGTTTCAATACCTAGTTGTGTGAGGTCTTCAGCTTTATTTATTTGCAAAATTGTGTTGGGTATTTGTGGACTTTTACACTCACCCATGTAGTTTACCATTAGCTTCTCAACTCCCACAATATAAGAATTCAGATGAAGATTTTAATTCAGATTTTACTAAGTACTTGTGTTGTTTCAAGGGAAATACTATCTCCACAATATTTTTCTTTGAAATTCATAGACATGAATATTTGTTGCTTGCATTTCTAGTATTTTCTCTCAATGATGTGTTCAGTGTTTCATGAAGAATTGAAAATACTCAATTTGGTCAGTACCAAAGAATATTTAATACTTATATGCTTTTATGAGTATGATTACAAAAATTAATTTCTAGGGTGCTGGGAGATGGCTCAGTGGGTAAAGCACTTGCTGGGTGAGCCAGAGAAGAAAGCTCAGAATCCCAGCATTCGTGTAAGTGCCAATTGGGCGTGGCAGTCCACCTGTAACTGAGAAGTTGGAGCAGGGGAATTCTTGAGAAGGCTGGCTAGACTACAGACCAACAAGCTCCAGGTTCAAGGGAGACCCCACTTCAGTATCTAAGGAGCCAAGTGATGAAGAGGAACAGTCAGCCTGTGGCATCTACACATGTTCACACACAGGTGCATGTGTCCCCACACATGTGCAAACACACACATATACAATGCATAAATACACATACAGAAATTCATTTATATTTTTTGATAAATAGCAGTATAAGCTTTTTATCTTGACTAACCTGAGAAATCTCTCTTGATTCACTTAATTTTAAGAGTGCTTCTTTGGGTTATATTTGGATTTGTCACATAGGATGTTCTGACTAGTCAGAGGTTTGTGTTTTTCATTCTTATAGTTTGTTAGTTTTCTTACTATTTAATGCTCATCCTGGGACCTAAATTGCAATAGGAAACACAAGCAGCAGTGGTGGGTCCCTTGAAAATAAGGTTTCAGTATTTTATCATTATACTTTTTATACAGACATTTTGTAGAACCTCAGCATCAAATCAAACTAATACCTTCCTATTTCTACTGTGCTGGAAGTTTTTACACTGAATTTTCAGTGCTTTTTTTTCTGGAATTTATGCAAGAATTATTATTATTATTTTACTTTTAAAAAATATTAATTAGTTCCCCACCCCTCAATATGAAGTTAACCTTGAATCCTAAGATAAATTCCACTTTGTTGAAACATATTATCTTTTTTCAAAATAAAAGTTAAAATTATAGTGAAATTAGTTTTGTGATTATGTTCCTGATGAGTATTAGTTCATAATTCACTTTTCTTACAAGATTCATTTTAAATTTTAATAGGAAAGTTAGCCTGGCCTCATTAAACAAATTGGCACACGTTTCCCTTTTATTTCAGATATTAAAAAAGAAATCCTTTGGGGCCTGAGGTGTAGCTCATGGGAAGAATGTGTGCCTAGCATGTGAAGGTCCTAGGCTTCCAGTGTGAATGCACATACACCATCTCTTTTTACCCATGTAGCTTATGAATTTCCACATGCGTGAATGGAATATGGCCCTGGCAGTTGACCTCATTTCCGGGCATCACGTCACAAACAGTCCTTGAGCCCTAGTTGCCTTGGTAGTTCTCTCTCATACATTTCCTGCACTTAGTCTATCTTCCAAAGATTTTTCTTGATGAGAAGAGAGGTTCGATTTGCTGTAGACCAGCCCATTATGGTTGGAAGTAGAGGCCTCTCTCTCATTTTGGTTCCCTTCTTCAGCCCTCCTTTCCCACAAAGACCGGGTGGATCAAGAGTTTTCCAGCCCACCTGTTACAAGTACTCAGTAGAGACTTTGGGATCGCTGTCTGTGTTCGCCTTCTCATGCTCCAGCGGCTCCGGGATGAAGAAGAATATTTACTGAGACAAATGCTCTGTCAGCCTGACAATGCTCTTTTCAAACTGGTGCCTCTCCAAGCGAGTTTGGCATGGTTGGCCGCCCGCTCATGCCCTAGCTTCATCTTTTAGGATTTGTTTTAGATGATGCTAGCCTGCAGAGATCGCTGCTTCTTGCTACACATGGGCTTTAGTTGTAGAAGTTTTAGAAAAGCTAAATAACAAGTTCTCATTGGTTTCACTAACAATGTCTATTTATTAAATTTTGATAGACTTATCTGTAAGCATGATCAGGATGGATTTCTTTGGGTAAAATCTAGAAAAGGGTTAAATCATAAAACAAAGCATGTGTGTGCATGCGCATGCTTGTAAGTATATACACAAATCCTGAAAGAGAAGCTGAAAAATCTCAATTTAAATGTTTTAGTAACTTTTGGTGATAAGGCTTCTTAGTAAAATAAAATGAATCTTTAGCAAATTTGCTACTGAAAATTTTGGGCGATAAAAATGACTTTCTCAATTCTATTATGGTGTTTAACAATGAACTTTTAGTCTTTCAAAATGTTTATGATTATGTGGTGTGTGGTGTGTGTGTGTGTGTGTGTGTGTGTGTGTGTGTGTGTGTGTGTGTGTGTGTGCACTGTGAGGTGTGGTCAGAGGACAAACTTTCCTAGTTGTTTCTGGTCATCAGTTTTTAGATTTCTCTTGTTTCTTCTGTAGCACCCATTCCTGACCAGCTGACACTTGGTTACCATCTGCTGCCATGATGAGGCAGATTTTTTTTGTTTATGGTTCCAGAGGGAGAATCCATCATGATAGAGAAGGCAGGAAGCTGAGAATCACAGTTTCAGCTGAAGGTATGGGAAACAGGACAAAACTAGGACCTCTGGAAACCCGCCTCTGGATTCCTACTTCCCCTAGCAAGGCTGCACTACTTTTTCAAACAGCACCACCAATTGGAAGCCAAGTGCCCAAATACCCAAGCCTATGGAGACATTTCTCTCTCAAATCTCCACAGCTTGGTGATTGTCTTGTCCTTGTCTTCTGTCTTGGAGGAGTACTGGGATTACAGATGTGTGCCCCTGTATCAGGCTTTTTATGTGGGTTCTGGGAATCAAACTCAGGCTGTCAAGATTGTTTGGAACATGCTTGTTGTATCATCTCATTAACCTCTGAATTTTTAGTCTTTTATGAAAATAATCCCTAAGATCTGGTAGTGACAATAGCATAATTGGAATTCATATGCCTGGAGTCTTTTTAACCTCAGATGGAAGCCACATATAGCTTATGAATGGGCACATTTATTAAAAATTATTTTCTTTAAAAAATTTAAACTGTTTAGTTGAAAAAACATCAACTTACATAAAAGTACAGACAATAGATACCCAGTTTTCAAGTTCTGTTACCTAGCTTTAACTCATGTCCAATTCTGTTTCATTGACTTTAAAATGAAAATGTCAGGGTTTAGAGATATAATCCAGTTGATGAAGTGATTGTTATGTAAGCATGGGCCCAAGTTCTATTTCCAGAATCCATGTGAAAGAGCCAGGATGGTAATGCATGCTGATAACCCCGTTCCAGGGAGGTGGACACAGGTGGGACTCTGATACTCACTGACCAGCCAGGGCCTACTTGGTGAGCTCTACACCATTGATAGACCTTGTCTCAACAAAGAAAGAAAGAAAGATAGGAAGAAAAGAAACACACAAATCTCCATCTGACCCCTGAAGAAGAGACATGTAAGGAATCAGAAAAGAATTCAGGCCGCAGGGACCGGTCGGTACTCTCTGCGGCGTCCCAGCACACTCTGGAGCAGGGGGCAGCTGAACTCTGCACCTGGCCACACCCACAGCTCCTGCTGCTGCTGAGGGTATCTGCAAGGATCCCTACTGCGACCCCGAACTGAGTGAACTGAGCAAACCAACTGCAGGGGTCTCTGAGGGGCGGATTCGAACCCTGACCAGAGGTGAGGAGGGTTCGGC
>PVIH01015961.1:0-11100 GCA_004025045.1 Sigmodon hispidus
GGAGGAGGTATTTTTTGAAACAAGGTCTCACTGTGTAGTTCTGGCTGGCCTCGAACTCACAGAGATCCAGGTATCTCTGTGTCCTGAATGCTTGGGTTAAAGGCATGAACCACCACACCCGGCAAGAAGAAGTTTTTAATGGAGGAGCTATTTGCAGGTAGCAGAGACAGATGAGTGAGGATCACGGGCCATCTGTGGGATCTGCAAGAGGAAGAAAAAAAGCGTTGATAGATCCAATTTTACCATCAGGAATGCTGACACACTCATGATATTTGCTGGCACAAAAGGCATAATAGAACTACAAGACAGATTTAGCAATCATACCCTTTCCTAGGAGGTCCTTGTACTTTTTTATTCTTTTTTTCTTTTAAGATTTTTGTTTTTAAATTTAATGTTTGTTATGTATAGTGTTCTGTCTGTGTGTATACCTGCAAGTCAGGAGGGGGCGCCAGATCTCATTACAGATGGTTGTGAGCCACCATGTGGCGGCTGGGAATTGAATTCAGAACCTCTGGAACCCAGTGCTCTTAACCACTGAGCCATCTCTCCATCCCCCTCTTTTAAGTTGGAGACAGGGTCTCACTATGTAGTTCTGGCTGTCCTGGAACTCACTATGTAAACCAGGCTGGCTTCAAAGTCACAAAAATCTACCTGCTTCTGCCTCCCAAGTGCAGGGATTAAAGACATTTGCCACCACACCTGGCTCTCAGCATGCATGCACACATTCGCACAGGCGCTTGCACACACACAGACACACACAAACACAACCAATCTCTCTCTCTCTCTCTCTGTCTCTCTCTCTGTCTCTCTCTCTCTCTCTCTCTCTCACCAGTAGGGGCTGCTGTGTGTCTTTGCTGCTTTAAAGGGAAGGTAAAGTAGGCATCACAGCCAAAGAGCAATGTAGCAAATATGCCCAGTACCTGAGGAGACAGAAGTGAGAGATCACATTAGACGCTTACCTGCTCAGGCTCTTGTGTACACCTCCAGGGACTGGCCCACATAGGAAGTGACTCTGACCCTATGCTAGGAAACCAGGGAACCTCAGCGAAAGGCCAGGAGTCTGAATACTTCCTAGCCCACCATCTCCCCAGTTACCTCTCAGAACAGGTCCCCCCCCCCATTGCCTCATATAGAGAGGGCATGCTTCACACCACACTTGAGGCAAAATTGGTAGCCTAACAAGTTGACAAAGGGACTGCCCTTTTTGTGGTTTTCAGAAAGGGCTCTGTGACAGACAAGGGACAGTGTTTTACAACCAATGATCTCAGTAGATAAAATCATTGTTGCTGGGGCCAGACTTTCAGTAAGTTCTGAGAGCAACTTTGGCCTGGTGTTGCTCACACTCTCCTACAGAAGAAGCCCCTAGACCTTCAAACCCTTCTTCCTGTCTTTGGATGTGTTTCTTGGGCCCTTACCCCAGCAGCGATCTTGGAGCTGCCTTTTCCTTCTACAAGGACAACAATGGAGGTGATCAGGTAGAGAATGGCTGCTATGAGTGCTCTGAAGAAGTCCTGCGAAGCACATGGAAAAAGGTCATTGTAGCAGTCGGTCCTCCAGACCATTCCAACCTGCCAACCCCTCCCCTCCCCTTGCAATGCTAGCCCGTTCTCACTGTCCACGGCCAGTTGATGAATGATATCTTGGAGTGCAGGTCACACATGTAGAAGACAAACAAGACGGCGGCAAAGATCATCTCAACCACCGACAGAGAAGAGTATGCTGATGTCGAGGCACTGAAGCAGATTAAAATCACCAGGCACAGAACCTGAGAGGGTGGCAGGGACCTCAATCAGACGTGGGTTCAGCACAATGGTTTAAATTACAAAGGAGGGATCTCAAACTCAAAAGTCCACCAGAAAAGTAAATGAAATCCACTTCCCAGGACTGGCGATGTAGCTCTGTGGCCAAGTATTTGCGTGACATGTGCGAGGCCCCAAGTTCTGCTCACTCAGCAGAGAGGGTTGGAGGTGGAGAGGAAAGAAAGATTCCTTTCTCCAAGAACCATCAGGCGAAAATGACAGAGAATAATTGGGAAACATCTCTCCCATGCTCACTGTTCTCAAGCATTGTCTAAGATTTTTTACATGTCTCATTTCACTTAATCATGACAACAATCTAATGAGCTAGGCACTGGTCTATTTTACAATGAGAAACTTGAGTCATAGAGAAGAAGTTAAGTGGCTTGCCCAGGGTCACACAGTTACAAAAAAGAAGAAGAAGAATTATGTGCTTTTATGTGCTTCAGTTCCCCTTTCCCCGAGGGGAGTGGCTCTGCCAGGTGTTTTGCGAGGCTGGTGGCGCCAGCGTCCATGCCTTTAGGGGAGGGACGTGCGGTTCCCCAGGCAACCCCTTTGGGAAGGGGTGAGACTGACACTAGAAGGGCAGGGCTCCGTTAAAGGCGCCGCACCTCTTTTATAAGTGACCTAAAGGCAGTGTCCACTTTAAGGGGGATGGAAGAACCAAAGTTCCCGTAACCATCCAAAGAGCTAAGGACCTCCCATTCAGTCCCAAACTGGCAAGGGAAAACTGGCAAAGGGTGGAGCGCCCTACTCTAGGGGACTAATTCTACCCCACCCCAACAGGCCCCGCCTTTGGGCGCGTTGCCAGCCCGCCAGCCAGTGCCCAGGCCGGGCCACGCCCTGCCACGAGAGGCTCCCACTCCCCAGGACCCCTTCTCGGCGTCCACTCTGAGTCTACGCCCCTCACACGGAACCCGCAGCGTTAAGTTACAGGCTCTTGGCTTCACCAGTGCACCACCAGGTCGCCACTACTTCGTCCATGCCCCACCGAAGAACCCCCTGCCTGCACTTTGGCTTCGATCGTCCTCCACCGACTCACCCACCTGCACCCCACTGCCAACCAGGCTGGCCACGTGCCTGCCTCAAACCCGAACAGTGCAGTACCAAGAGGTCCAGCCTGCACACCGGGCCTCTGGCCACCCTCCGGGACCGGAACACTCACAATCTCAGCAAACAGGAAAAGTCCCTTTTTGGTGCGAGAGAAGCTGGTGCAGGCTAACCAGCAGCCAGGGGCTGAGAGGCGCTCAGAGTCCGCCATGGTGTGTGCTGGAGTCGCAGGGACGCCGAAGTTCTGTTTGCTGGCTCACGAGTTCGAGGTCGCTGCACACCCAGCCGTTGGTCCCGACGTCTGGCCGGGAAGGGGGCCTCCGGGCAAAGGAGGGAATGAATCACCGCGCCTAGCTGAAGCGGGCGGGGCCGGAGGGGGCCGGGCCAGGTGGCTGCCGCCCCGGAAGCCCCCTTTCCCCTCCGGCCAAAGACAGTACAGGTCCTGCACATACCCGCATCTTCAAGGCATCTGGCAGCTCCAGGTACCTGGTGCAAGAATATAGAGACCCTTAACTTCTCAAAAAATGCAAACCGAGCCGAACGAATCTGACTTCCTACATTTGATCTTAGCCAAAAGGCCAAGAAGTAAAAAAGTGACTCAGTTTCCTTAGCTGAAAAAAAAATAACCAAGGCCATTTTAAACCCAAAGTCCTCGAGGCCAGGTATGTTTCCTGAATTTGAGGTGCTTTGAATCTTAGAAAGTTTTTCCCTTTGCTTATATAGAAATGGTTCTCAGCCTTTGAGTAGCAATTCCTTTTGGGTCTAACGACCCTTTCACAGGGACCATCTAAGACCATCAGGTAACAGATTTTTACAATACAATTTATAACAGTAGCAAAATTACAGTTATGAAGTAGCAACAAAAATAACTTTATAGGTGGGGGTCACCACAACAGGAAGTGTATTAAAGAGTTGCAGCATTAGGAACGTTGAGAACCACTGACAGTATATTACCTAATACTCGGGGCAGGATCTAAGATATTAAAAGTTAATTATCTCAAGAACTGGTATAAATGTTCACAGTAAGTGACATGAAGAAAGGTTAAAAATTGTTCCTGATGAGGTCAGGTCAGGTTCATGGCCAAATGATACCAAACTGAGGTTGGGAGATTTGGGTTATAAAGGATACTATGGTGTGAAATGGTGGGTAGTGCTGCAAAGACCCAGTGAGAACAGGACCGGGATCACCTAGTAAGGGGGAGTGGATATCAATAATCCGCTCAGAGCCTAGGGGCTTACTCTGCACTGTGCAATTCCAGGGAAGTCTTCAGCCTATGGCTTTCTGGTTCGGAGAAGAGAGGCCAAGCCAGCTTTTAGGTGAAGAGGGGGGGAAGCACACATTTTTGGGGAGCTGGGCAAGGTAAGGGGATGGTTCTTGAAGTACAATTTTGGGTAAGAAAATTGACATTTTGCACTGTGTTCCTGTGCAATTAATTTCTCCTGGCCATCTTGGTATCAGTGAACTCTGACATGAGTGCCTGGTTACCAGAAATCAGGACATCCGCCACACACACACACACACACAGTGTATTCTGGACAAAGGTTTTTATACTCATCTCGAGTGTAAAAAAATCACTGGAAGGCCCAAATTCAACCTAAGGTCTTGCCTGCCCCCACCCATACATAGATCCCTTCTGAATTAAGGAGCTCCCTTTTACAATTGCCATTGTTGAAGGAGTGAATGAGTAATGGAAAGGTTGAAACAGCTTTCTCAGTGTTGAGTACATGCATTCAAGCAGTGATAAATACCTGAACTTGTAGAACATGACAAGCCTAGCTGCCTCTGGCCTTCGTACATTCCCATTACTATACATGTCTCCCCCCCCCAGCTCCTCATTTATGTGGCTTCTGGTTTTTCAGGTTCCACTTCAAACGTTATGTCTTAAATGGAGGCCAGGCCAGCCAGGCCCGAAGCCCACCACCTTCTCCCACAACATAGCCTCTCCCTTTCTTTGTCTATCATTGTGTTTGCTGTTGGAAACAGTCTCACCGTGTAGCCCATGACGGCTCAGACCCTGTGATCCTCTTATCTCACTCAGCTGCCCACGGAAGAATTACAGGTGGACACAATCTCCAGCCATAACTCCCTTTGTAATTTTGGTAACTATCACATCTTTTAGAAGTTATCTTTTACACATTCTTGTCGTTCTTGTCTGACATATACTTTCACTAGCCATTACGGTAGAGCTTTGTCTTGCTTCTGGTATCACCGTATCTCGAGAGCAGGTATGCAGTTGAGGTTCAGCTGCTGTTTGTCAAATATGGGTGAGTGTAAGCTGAAAGGCTTCAAAACCAGGCTTTGAGCTCTCCCGCTGCAATCTATGCGCCTTTGTGAAATGACCTACGAGAGTTGTTGAGTAGTGTGTAACAAGAAGAAAATAAATACCCCATTAAAGCTAGTAGCAGGAATGCGACTAAACTAAGGAAATGGTAGCTGAGGCTACTATATTAGTCCCCTGGGTGTGACTGTAAGAATTTGATACTAGAACCCTTTCCTGACTTCTGGGAAGCCATACTCCCACTACCCTTGGAGTCATGAGTAGCTGGGAGTCACCTCACACACACCCCCACAATGTTACAGCACTAACTTCAAGTGTTCACTTCTTTAGACCCCAGCTACCAGCTGTCCCTGTTTGATTTTGCAGTCCGCCCCACCCACAGTGCCACCTCAGACTCTGGGCCTGTCGTTTCTCTCCCCTCCCTGCATCCTCCCTATAACAAGGAGCGAAAGTTGCCTGTTTGGACCACAACTTCCCTCTGTGGGGGATGAGACTGAGTGTTCAGGATGTGGTTAACAGCAAAGGTGACTGGACATTTGTAGCATTGGCTAGAGCCTGCTTTGTGGCTACCCGGGTTATCCATATAACCCTTTTGACAGTGGGACTCAACTCCCAGGGTGGAGGAAACTCCAGACTCATCCCCACACCAGGACTGCCCAGAGCAGTTTACTACCTTCTAAGGAAAAGGGGAGGTGTGGCCCAAAGACTTCCAGTTGCCCTTTTTAGCCTGGCCCACCCCGGGCGGGCGCTGACTCACACCTTCCCCACTTTGTCCCTAAGTGGGATACAGCACCCCAGCCCGAGCCCCTAGGGTAGCAGTCTACGCTCCAGTTAAAGCTAGTTTTTCAATCCGGAAGTAGGAGACTGCAGACTCTGGGTGGAGGAAGGCGCCAGGTTTCTAGATTTGCTATCTTGATATCAGCTGAGGGTCTGAAGGATTCCATGCGGGAACCCTTAGCCTACTGGGGCACGCCCACAACTGGCCGGCTTCTGCATTCCCCACACCACATGCAACAATGTGTGTACTCCGAAGGTGAAATGAACGAAAAGGAAGAAATACAGGAGTTAGTAAAGCAAACTGAGAGGCAGAAATAAGGATCCATTTAGAGGCTCGAAGGAAGCAGCACACAGTTTTCAGATGGTTTCAAAGGGCCTTCTTCATCGAAACCAGATCAACCCATCCCTCCCTTCCAGGGTGGACTGGGAAGCCTCACCCGGCCGCCTAGAGCACCTGACAAGTCAGGACTGGATCCAGCTATTTTATTACCTCCCGACCGGGAAGGAACTAGGAGAATCCGAGGCGCGCGGGGGAGGGGGGGTGCGAGCTCTCTCGCCTCCCAGAGGAACAAACCACTGGCATCTTGAAGGGGTGGGGCCAGTCCACAGAGCAGAGAGCAATGGGAAGGTCCTAGACCAAGTTAAAGCTCTAAGGGAAAAGCTAGTGCCTGGCTGTCAGCCATGCTAAAAACCAGGTGAGACTTCAAGTGTGCACAGAGCTGTCTGTTGGTGCTCAGTGCCTCCGCCTTCCGGTTGCCATCTCCTGCGCGAGCTGGGCGCCCCCGCCCCGAACCCCTAGAGCCTGTGAGAGCCGGTCCTCACTTGGCACCAGCCAGGGCCCAGGGGTACCAGGGATGCGATCATCAGTAGGGTGCTCCACTGCGGGAACCACGTGACCAGCGTGACCAACAGCCACTGCCTCTGGACTAGTTTCTAGACTGGTCCAAGTCTTGACTGGGTGATGAACTGGGGAAATGGTGCTATGATGAGACTTTGTCGGCCTGCTTCTCCTAGGATCTGGGCTGCAATCTGGAGAAAGCAATACTGTGGGTTAGACTGGGTGATGGCGTGAGAAATGGAAATTGAGGCCTAGGCTAAGAGTGTCCAGAAAAGCCTTAGGTTTTCAAGGCCTAGAGGGGAGGTGCCACTCCTTCACAAACCCAAACATTACCACCCCACACACACCCCAGATATACTACTTCAATTCAAGACATGTCCCACAGAAATCATTGCCCAATGGAAGTCAAACCTTTGGACCATGAAGCCTTCCTATGTGAGACTTCTGAATCTGAATCTCCCCTGTCTCGCCCCTTCTCCCTTGGCTCCCTGCCCTTTCATTTGTTGATCAGTGCTTGAACATTTTTGGGGGGAAAGGGAGCTCACGTATGGACGTCAGAGAACAACTGGAGTGGATCAGGTCTCTCCTCTCACTATGTGGGTCCCAGGGATCAAACTCATGTCACCAGGCTTGGTGGCATATACCTTTATCTGCTGAGCTGTCTTGCCAGCCCAGTTTAATCTCCAAGAGGGAGATGGAATCCACATTGTAGTGGGATTATGCTAGTAATGCAAATATTTGTACCGCCTATGTGTTTAATAAAAGCTGATTGGCCAAAGGCAAACAGGAAGTGTGGGCGGGGCTACCAGGCAAAGAAAACTCAGGAACATCACAGAGCAGACACAGATGCCAGAGTCACCAGAGCTGCCAGGAGATGAAGAGGAAATGCTGCTCTGAGAAAAGGTACTGAGCTGCACAGGTGAACAAGATGGGTTGAGTTCAGATGAAGGAGCTAGCAAGTTATATGCCTGGACCCTAGGTCCATCAGTGTAAAAATAATATAAGCCTGTGTGTGATTATTTGAGGCTAAGCAGGGCCAAGAGTGGAACTAAATCTTTGGTCCAGGCCCAGAAAGTCCGGGCCAGAACCTTTTACAACACCACATAGCTTCTCAGATGGCTAGGCATGCACTACACCACTGAACCGCATCTCACACATCGATGTTCAGTGTCTATATCCTTACCCTATTTTCCTAAGACTTTTCTTCTAAAAGATAGCTTTTACCCTGGACCCTCCACTCCTAAGACCTCAAAAGCATTCCCTCTGGGATGAGCCCCCCTCTCTATCTCAGGTTTTATGAATTCTACGATCCAACCCCTGCACTGGACCTCCACGATCCTCACTGAGCCCACCAAACCCTTTCTACACGGGTTTCAGCCTTTCTGTTCTCTGAGCCTCTCTGATTCCTGCCTCTCTTCCCTGGGAAGAAACTCAGCACCTCACCTCTCTTCTGATGGCCTCCAGCCTTCCCAATTCTACTGGCATCCATCTCTTGAGGCCGGCTGAGTACCAGGCACAGTCGAGGGCCTCCAGTGCGTATTCGCTCCACCACCTGGGCATGAGTGAGGCCCTGTGTTGACTCTCCATTGATACGGAGCACAAGGTCACCAGCCTGTAAGAACACAGTGGTGTATGAAGGGCAGACAGAGAACACTTGACAAGGACAGGGACCATATCTATGAATGAGTTGCTGCTTAGAGCTAACCTGCACATGACCGCATCGCTCTGCTGGCCCATCCTTCAGCAATCCATGCACAGCCAGTGGAGCATCCCCAGATACACCTCGCCCTCCTTTTAAAGTGAAACCAAAGCCTGCAGGACCTCGGACCAGCTCCACAGAAAATCGACCAGTGGCTTGAGGTAGTTTCAAAGTATTGCTTGCCTTATTCTGAGTTACTGGAGGTGGCTCCATACATGTCCCCAGAGTCTTAGACCTTCCACGCTGGAATAAGGGCAAGAGTACACATAAATTATCTGTGTTATGGTTATTATTGCTGCGATGAAACACCATGACCAAAACAAGTTGAAGAGTAAAGTGTTTATTAGGCTTACACTTCCACAATCACTGTTCATCATCTAAAGAAGTCAGCACAGGAATTCAAGCAGGGCAAGAACCTGGAGGCAGGTGCTGATGCAGAGGCCATGGAGGAGAGCTGCTTACTGGCTTGCTTCCCCTGGCTTGCTCAGCTTTTCTTATAGAACCCAGGACCACCAGCCCAGGGATGACACCACCGGCCATGGGCTTGGCCTTTCCCCAAAATGAGAAAATGCCAGATCTTATGGAGGCATTTCCTCAGCGGAGGTCCCTGCTTTCAGATAACTCTGGCTTATGTCAAGGTGACATAAGACAGCCAGCACAATTGACCCTTGGTCAACTTGACACACAAATGTCACTATTAAGCCACAGCCTTCCTTGTTCATTCCCAAGACCCCACATTAAAAACACAAATAACTAAGAAAAAATGAGCCACAGTCTTTACATATTCAAAGGCATTAAAATTTCAGTCCTTTTAAAAATATTCAGGGTCTGGAGAGATGGCTCGGTGGTTGAAAGCACTGACTGTTTTTCCGGAGGACCTGAGTTTGATTCCCAGCATCCACATGGCAGCTAACAATTGTCTGTAATTCCAAGATCTGATACCTTTACACAGTTATACATGCAGGCAGAACATCAATTCACATAAAATAAAAAAAATAAACATTTAAAAAATATCCAGACTCCTTAAAAGTCCCAAATCTCTTTTAAAAGGCTGCATATGCAGCCTGATTTTTTAAAGATGTATTTGCCTTGGTGTTTGCCTGGAACTACAGATAGTTGTGAGCTGCCATGTGGATGCTGGGAATAGAACTCAGGTCCTCTGGGAGAACAGTCAGTGCTCTTAACCGCTGAGCCATCTTCTCCAGCCCCTGCAGCCTGATCTTATGGAGACATTTTTTCCAATTGAGGTTTCTTCCTTTAAAAGAATTCTGTTTTGTGTCAAGTTGACAGAAGACTAGCCAGCACAGTATAGAAAGTGAATGCCTACATAAAAACTAAAAAAAAAGAAAGAAAGAAAGAAAGAAAGAAAGAAAGAAAGTGACTGCCTGTAATCCCAGCACTGAGAGTCTGAGTCAGAGGGGTCTCCATAAATCTGAGGATTGCCAACTCCACCTATCAAGTTCCAGGTCAGCCTGGCTACAGAGAATGCAACCAGAGAACATAGCGTTGAGCAGAGTACCTGGGACTGATGTTGCCCAAGAGTGGCATGAGGCAAACGACCGTCTGTGACTTCTATATCTGCAGAATCCAGAATATTAACGGCTAAGATATGAAAGAGACAAAGAGAGAACTCAAAAGTTGTGGACATGAAACAACCTAGAAGCCATTTGTTAACTTTTTAAAACGCATTTTTACTAGGGACTGAAAACATGGTTCAGTGGTTACGAGCACTGGCTGTTCTTTCAGAGAACCCACACTGAGTTCCCAAAACCTACATGATGGTTCACAAGCACCTGTAACTCCAGTTCAGGGGAGTCCAATGCCTTCTTCTGGCCTCTGTAGGCACCAGGCATGCATGCAGTACACGGACACACTTCAGGCAAAATACTCGCACGGAAAATTAAAACATTTAAAAAGTGTTTTTATTTTATTTTAGGTGTATGTCTGAGCACCACATGTATACCTGGTGTCAGATCCTCTGGAACTGGAATTACATCATGAGCCACCATTGAACCTGGTTCTTCTCTAAGAGCAACCAGTGCTTGCTTGTTTTTTTTTTTGTTTGTTTGTTTGTTTTTGTTTTTGTTTTTTTGAGACAGAGTTTTCTATGTAACAGCCCTAGCTGTCCTGGAACTTGCTTTGTAGACCAGGCTGGCCTTGAACTCACAGAAATCTACCTGCCTCTGCCTGCTGAGTCCTGGGATTAAAGGTGTATGCCACCTCTGCATGGCTTTAACTCCTTAAAAAGTAACCCCGTGCCATCTACTTGAATACTGCATACTTCCTCCCAGATGTTAAGAACACATAGGTTACATGCATTAAGTAACACCCTAAGTTAGTGGTAACTATTTCCTAGCATGTGCCACATCCTGAGTTTGGACCCAGCACCTATACAGTTAAATAAATATAATATTTAAAAAACAACCTGCCTAAGGCCTTCAGAAAGGCTTCCATTCCAAGATTAGGTTCCTGAAAATCTAGACTGCACCCTCTCACTAGCCTACAAAATATATTTTATTTCTCATATTTCAAGATCCACCCACAGCAGTAGACTATAATCTCAGCATTCTAGAAAACAAGGCAGGAGTATTGGCTTACATTTGAAGCCAATGTGGCCTCCAGCATGAGACCTTGTCTCAGGAACCCAAACAAGGAGCTGGA
>PVIH01015961.1:17129-47601 GCA_004025045.1 Sigmodon hispidus
AATGGCCACTAGGTCCAAGGCAGCCTGAGTTAAAGTGTGAGACCCTATCTCATAAATGGGGGGGGGGGTGGGAGAAGAGAAGAGGGGAATTCATTGTGGGTGCTGGGCTGGATGATAATTCAATTTAGTGGGGTTTCATAGTTCTGTGTGACCACACTCCTGTAATGTTAGCACTTGAAAGAATAAATTGGGAGGTTCCTGAGTTCAAGACCAGCCTGAGCTAGATAGTGAAAAGCTATTTTAAAAGAAAAAAAGAAAGTAGAGCTGCAAGATGGCTCAACTGGTAAAAGCATTCGCCACCAAAGCTGACAATCTGAGTTGGAGACCCAGGACCCACGTGGTGGAGGAAGAGAAATATGCATACTGTGGCATATGTCCATACAGATACACATGCACTAAATAAATAAATAAAATACAGAAACAAAAACAGGGTGGGGTGCTTCAAATGTCATTTCTGAGAGGCGGAGCCTGGAAAGCGGTAGGCTTTGACTGCATTGTGAGCAGAGCTTGAAAAATGACAAATGGGATGCCACTTAGAGGCTAGAGGGCTGGCCTGGATATTCAGGAGCCAAATCCTGGAAGAAAACCTCCAGAGTTGTTCTTAGGGAGGGATCTGGGTATTACTAGGAGCAGGTAAGAAAGTCCGTAGGATTAGTCAAATAGCTGACCAGGATTACTTGCTAAGAGCAGCCAGGAACTGTGGCTCATTCCTGTAACCCTAGCCCTTGGGAGGCTCAGGCAGGAAGATCAGCGCAGTCTCCATGCCGGGTCTAGGTTACATAATGAGTTCCAGGTGAGACTCTGTCTCAAAAAAAAAAAAAAAAAAAAAAGGAAGAAGAAAAATAGGAACAAGAAAGCGAGGCAAAGGAAGAAAGAGAAAAGGAGAAGGGGAGCTAGGAGGATTATCTAGTCTCAGTGCTGAAGGAGTAGACTAGTGTAGGAGACCGAGTATCTACAAAGAAACAGAAGACACAGGAGGGGGCTGCAGAGGTGGCTCAGTGGCTGAGAGCACTTGCCTGCTCTTCCAGAGGTCCTGAGTTCGATTCCTATGCAACTACATCAATAAATAAATCTTAAAAAAAAGAAGATGGAGGAGGAGGGGGAAAAGTAAAAGAAAAAGAAAAAAGGTGAGAGCAGAAAGTTAATTTGATGGTGGAATCTCCTAAAAGCTTCCTTGATCTCTTTCTTTTTCTTGCTTGGTCTCTTTAGAGACCACTCTAGATACTATCATGCTGGACTCTGAAGGACATTGATGTCATGGATAATTATCCTGAGATCCTTCTGCCTGTGAGGCAGAGATTCTGGGATGAGAAATGCTTATACCCCTAAGGCATGAAAGCCTTGATTATGTTTGGAAACCGTTCTATAACAGTTCTTGGTCCAAGAGGAGGATGAGTGGAAGGAGGATCCTGGACCTGGCCAGGCTGGACATCCAACACAAGGCCTGAGATCACAACAAGCATCAGATAGCCGAGCATGGTGATGCAAGCCTGTAACCCTAGCACTCAGAAGCTGAGCCAGAAGAATTAACAAAAGTTGAAGGCCAGCCTTGACTACAAAGGGAATCTGTGTCAGAAAACAAAGAGCAAAAAGTAAGTAAGAAGGAACTTTTTCTCAATATTAACAGCTATGTAAGTTATTGACTGATTAGGGGCCCTTAGATTCTCTCTATTGCTTAACATTTTACTTATTTTGTGTGTGTGAGTGTTTTGCCTGCATATACGTATGTGTACCATGTGAGTGCCTAGTGTCCTTGTAAGTCAGAAACATGCATTGGATCCCCTCCAACTAGGATACAGAATATAAGCCATTTTGTGGGTGCCGAGATCAGAAAGTAAGTCCCCTGGAAAAGCAACAAACGCTCTTTAACTGACCTATCTCTCCAGCCCCATCTCTAGTATTTTGTATTTAAATGAATTTATTTATTTATTTACTTGGCATGTGCTTTTTTTTTTTTTCTTAAAAACTTTATTTATTTATTTGCCTTGGTGTTTGCCTGGAACTGGAACTACAGACAGTTGTCAGCTGCCGTGTAGGTGCTGGGAATCGAACCCAGGTCCTCCGGAAGAGCAGACGATGCTCTTAACCGCTGAGCCACCTCTCCAACTCCTTGGCATGTGCTTTTATAAATGTGCTCATGTTATGGATTAACTTTCAGAAGCCAGTTCTCTCCTTGTACCACATCGGTTCCAGGGATCAAACTCACTTGGTCAGGCACAGTGAATTGTAACTGAACCCACTGACCCATCTTCCTAAACCTGTCACTAATATTTTTTAAAAGATTTATTAACTTATTTTTTATTTATTTATTTTTTTAAACTTTATTTATTTATCTTGGTGTTTTGCCTGGAACTGGAACTATAGACAGTTGTTAGCTGCCATGTGGGTGCTGGGAATCGAACCCGGGTCCTCTGGAAGAGCAGACGGTGCTCTTAACCGCTGAGCCATCTCTCCAGCCCCTAATTTATTTTTTAAAAGATTTATTAATTTATTATGTATACAGTGTTCTGCCTGCATGCCAGAAGATCTCATTATAGATCTGGTTGCTGGGACTTGAACTCAGGACCTTTGGAAGAGTAACCAATGCCCTAAACCTCTGAGCCATCTCTCCAGCCCCCACTAACATTTTTTAAGAATTGAAACAAGGGAGCTGGAGAGATGGCTCAGCGGTTAAGAGCACCGTCTGCTCTTCCAGAGGACCCAGGTTCGATTCCCAGCACCCACATGGCAGCTAACAACTGTCTGTAGTTCCAGTTCCAGGCAAACACCAAGGCAAATAAATAAAATAAAATAAAGTTAAAAAAAAAAAAGAATTGAAACAAGTCAGATGTGGTGGCATGCACCTTTAATCCCAGTTCCCAGGAAGCAGAAGCAGGCAGACCTCTGAGTTTGAGGCCAGCCTGGTCTACAGAGCAAGTTCCAGAACAGCCAGAGCTAACAGAGAAACCCTGTCTTGAAAAAAGAAATTTATGTGAATAACTATTTTGCTCCACATATTCTTGTGCACTATTTGTGTGCATGATGCTTAGTAGAGGGGCCAGAAGGGAGTGTCTGCTAGCCTGTGTGCTGGCCATTCTTGGTTGTCAGCTTCACTTCATCTGGAATTAACTAGAACCCAAATGGCTGGGCACATTTTAAGGTTTTTTCTTTCTCTCCTTTCTTTCTTTCTTTCTCTCTTTCTTTCTTCCTTTCTTTCTTTAGTTTTTTTCCAGATGGGGTGTCTCAAAACCACACACAAAAAGTCAAACATATTAGTTAATTCTCATAAATCCACATAAGGTAATAAAAACGGAATTTTTTAAAGAGAAAAAGAAAGAGTTTGAAGCTAGGCATACTGGCTCATGCTTTTAATTCCAGCATAGGTGGAATAAATTAATTAATTCCAGAGACAGCTGGATCTCTGTGAGTTTGAGGCCAGTCTGGCCTACAGCATGTATTCAGGACAGCCAATGCTTCATAGTGAGATCCTGTCTCAAATAAACAAACAAAATAACAAACAGAAAAAAGAGTTTAAAGAGAAGTACTGTGCATTAATGGATAATTTTGTTTCTGCAGTCCATAGGTTATTAAGCATAAACCATACTTCAAACTACATGTTCCTGTGGACAGGAAACATAGGTTGTCCTGGGGGATAGAAAACCAATCATTGATGTTTTTACAAAATGGACACGTTGTCAAACTTTTTACTAAAAATATATGTTTACTTTTTTTGAGACAGGGTTTCTGTATGCACCCCTCACTGTCCTAGAACTCTCTATGTAGACCAGGCTGGTCTTGAACTCTCAGAGACCCACTTGCCTCTGCCTCCCAAGTGCTGGGATTAAAGGTATGTACCACTTTGCCCTGCTCTAAATGCATATGTTTAAACTCATAGATTTATTCTAACCTAGGGGGAAGAAGTTTCTTTTTACAGTGGGCAGTGGTGAATGCAGAAACGGAAATAGATCAAAGTGATGATATTAAGTGATTGCTGAATGCTCAGTCCTAAATGGGACTTTCTCTGTCTCTCTCTGTCTCTCTCTGTCTCTCTCTGTCTCTCTCTCTCTCTTTCACACACACACACACAGAGAGAGAGAGAGAGAGAGAGAGAGAGAGAGAGAGAGAGAGAGAGAGAGAGAGAGAGAGAGAGAGGACATCCTGCATGGAAGAATGATGTAAGGGCTTGGAGGATAGGAAGGAGTAGAGTGGGTGAAACACTGTCTTTTGGACATTACATGGCTGTTGTACTCATGAACTCACTTACACAAGACCAAACCTGTCAACAACCCCTCCTGGATGGGCAGAGAGTGTAGTAGGCCCCATTCTCCCTTGGGAACTATAGGCAGTTAATGATTTGTAGGGGAATGGGTGTTATAATCCTCAGTGGCGCACCTGCCTTAAATTGTCCTTGCTCAAGTAAACTGCTCTGATCCATGAGAGCAGCCCCAATTAAACGCAGTGTGGCAATGAAAGCAACTAAAGAGTTGACCACACTGGGAATTTGCCTATAACCTTATGGATATTTTTCTATTTTATTCTCTTTGTTTCTCACTTTACATATAATTAGACAAAACTTATTTTTCATGTTTTATTTTTGTCCATTTGCTTTGTGTTTGCAGGTATGGGGGTGAGTGTGTGCACCCCATCCCATGGCACGTAAATGGCTGTCAAAAGACAGCTAGTGACAGTCAGGTCTATCTTTTCTTTTTTAAATTTTTTTTTTTTAAACTTTGATTTTATTTATTTGCCTTGGTGTTTTGCCTGGAACTGGAACTACAGACAGTTGTTAGCTGCCATGTGGGTGCTGGGAATCGAACCCGGGTCCTCTGGAAGAGCAGCCGGTGCTCTTAACTGCTGAGCCATCTCTCCAGCCCCCTTTTTTAAATTTTTTAAAAAATTTATTTATTCTGGGCTGGAGAGATGGCTCAGCGGTTAAGAGCACTGACTGCTCTTCCAGAGGACGTGAGTTCGATTCCCAGCACCCACATGGCAGCTCACAACTGTAACTCCAAGATCTGACCCCCTCACACAGACATAACATGCAGGCAAAACACCAATATACATAAAATAAGATAAATAATTTTTTAATTTTTTTTTAAAATTTTATGTGAATTGATGCCCCACCTGCATGCATAACTATTTCAGATCTTGGAATTATAGACAGTTGTTAGCTGCCATGTGGATGCTGGGAATTGAACCAGAGTCTTCTTGTAGAACAATCAGTGTTCTTAACCACTAAGCCACCTCTCCAGCCCCTAACTTTTCTTTTTGTTTTTTAATTTTTTTTTTTTTTTTAAATTTTTTTTTTTTGATTTATTTATTTATTATGCATACAGTTTTACAGAAGAGGGCGCCAGACCTCATCATAGATGGTTGTGAGCCACCATGTGGTTTTGCTGGGAATTGAACTCAGGACCTCTGGAAGAACAGTCAGTGCTCTTAACCTCTGAGCCATCTCTCCAGCCCCGTTTTTTAATTTTTAAACATTTATTTATTTTATGTATATGGTACTTTATAAAGGCATAAGATCCCTTTTTAGATGGCTATGAGCCACCATGTGGTTGCTGGAAATTGAACTCAGGACCTCTGGAAGAGCTATTATAGCACAAATTCTACTTGGTATTATAATAAAAACCCAAAGCCAGATATTGGGGAAAAGCTGAAATATCAGAGAGACAGGAAACAAATCACAGCCAATTCTCACCCAGCCAACTCTTCAGGCCAAACGCAGTAGGACCTATCTCCACGAGTCCTCAGATTGACGGGGCACACAGACAAAGGGAAGAACTTCTGCCTTCTCCTCATCTTTTGTTCCCCACCCAGCTATTTCAATTTGTGTGCCACCACTGCCTGGCTCTGTTTGGCCTTAAATTCAAGGAGATCCAGAGGATCTCTACCCCTCAGGTGCTGAGACTAAAGGTGTGGGTCACCACTCCCTGACCTTCTTGGCTAAATCTGTAGGTGGCTCTACCCTCTGATATTTCAGGCTATTGTTATTAAATATACAATATATCACCACATATCTCCTTTTGTGTCAAAAATCAAAAGATTATAACTAATACAAGAAAAACTATATGAAATAAGTATAATAATTATATGCAATCTATATAGGCAATAATTACATCCATAATGTCATTAGTAATTGACAAATTCAGAGAAAATACTTGTAGTGGGATTATGTTGGTAATATAAATATTTGTCTCGCATATGGGTTTAATAAAAAGCTGAGGGCTGGAGAGATGGCTCAGCGGTTAAGAGCACTGTCTGCTCTTCCAGAGGACCCAGGTTCGATTCCCAGCACCCACATGGCAGCTAACAACTGTCTGTAGTTCCAGTTCCAGGCAAACACCAAGGCAAATAAATAAATAAAGTTTAAAAAAAAAAGCTGATTGGCCAAAGGCAAACAGAAAGTGTGGGTGGACTACCAGGCTAAGAAAACTCTGAGTACAAGAAGAACAGAGACAGATACCAGACACAGATGCCAGAGTCACCAGGGCTGCCAGGAGATGCAGAGGAAATACTACTCTGAGAAAAGGTGCCAAGCCTCACAGCTGAACAAGATAAGTTGAGTTGAGATAAAAGAGTTAGTAAATTATATGCCTGGTCCCTAGGTCAATCAGCATAGAAATAGTATATGCTTATATATAATTATTTAAGGCTAAGCGGGGCAAAGAGTAAGACCAAACCTCTATTCCAGGCCTACAAAGTTGGGGCCAAAAATCATTAACAACAAATGCTTCATTATTTATTCTATTTTGGCGAGTTCTAATTCATTTTCTATCTAACTTGTATTACAAACTGAAAACTATTTTTTGATGTCTCTCAGATTTATACACTTTAATCTCTTAGTGAGTTTTCTTTCTGAATCTATAACTAGGAAAACTATGACTTTAACTATCTAGTCTTCAACTCCCTCAAAGACCAGAGAAGAAAATAATAGTAACTGAGTAAACAGGAACTGCAAGCAAACAACTTCCAAAAACTGTGAAAAATGACAGAAACAGCTGGCTACCTGGACAGGAGTTATTTGCTTCACCTGTGCTCCTTTTTGGCCGAGAACTCAGAGATCCAGATAGACCTCTGCCTCTGAGTGCTTGGATTAAAGTCATGGATTAAAACCCTGACCTTCATGGTTAAATATGGTTTGGCTCTGTCCTCTGGTTTCCAGGAAAACTTTATTAAACACCCAATATATCACAACAAGCTGCCAGTGTTTTTAATTGCTGAGCCATCAATCCAGCCCCATGTTTTCATTATGTAGGTTCTTCAGATTGAACTGAAATCTTCAGGCTTGGTAACAGACATCCTTATCCATTAAGCCATCTAGCTATTCTCAAATTAAGTTTTCAAATGCCAATAACCTATTCACCAAAAATAAGTCTCAAAATTTTCATTATTCAGTAGGCTTGAGTTAAAAGAATCTTCATTTTGGGGCTGGAGAGATGGCTCAGCGGTTAAGAGCACCGTCTGCTCTTCCAGAGGACCCGGGTTCGATTCCCAGCACCCACATGGCAGCTAACAACTGTCTGTAGTTCCAGTTCCAGGCAAACACCAAGGCAAATAAATAAATAAATAATAAAGTTTAAAAAAAAAACTGTCTGCTCATAAAATTTGTTTAAAAAAAAAAAAAAAGAATCTTCATTTTAATCTGACCCAGTCTTTTAGGTTAGATTATTTCAATTTCTTTATGTTATTTCTCTATACACAGTGAGGCTCTGATATGTTTTTTCTGCACTCCTGAAAACATATTTTAATAATACTGAATGTCTTGGTTAGTGTTATATGGCTATGAAGAGACATCATGACCATGGCAACTCCTAATAAAGGAAAACATTTAATTTGGGCTGGCTTACAGTCTCAGAGGTTTAGTCCATGG
Organism: Sigmodon hispidus; assembly: GCA_004025045.1. Taxonomy (NCBI): domain Eukaryota; kingdom Metazoa; phylum Chordata; class Mammalia; order Rodentia; family Cricetidae; genus Sigmodon; species Sigmodon hispidus. The sequence goes on from PVIH01015961.1 coordinate 24,985, forward strand.
TCATCATGGCAGGAAATGTAGCAGCATGTAGGTAGACATGGTGCTAGAGAAATAGTTGAGAGTGCTACATCCAGATAGGAAGGCAGTAGGAAGAGAGAGCTACTGCCTTACGTAAGTATTTTTTTTTTAAAGATTATTTATTTGTTATGTATACAGTGTTCTGTATACTGTAAGCCAGAAGAGGGCACCATGTGGTTGATGGGAATTGAACTCAGAACCTTTGGAAGAGCAGCCAGTGCTCTTAACCTCTGAGCCACCTCTCCAGCCCCATACAATATGTTTTTTCAAACATACATTTATTTATTTATTTATTTATTATGTATACGGATCTCATCTTGGGTGGTTGTAAGGCACCCTGTGTGTTCTGGGATTTGAACTCAGGACCTCTTGAAGAGCAGCCAGTGCTCTTAACCTCTGAGCCATTTCTCCAGCCCACTAATGTAAGCATTTTAAACCCCAAAGCCCACCCCCAGTGACACACTTCCTCCAACAAGCACACACCTACTCCAACAAGGCCACACCTCCCAATCCTTCTCAGGTAGTACCACTCCCTAATGTCCAAGCATTCAAATATATGAACCTATGGGGCCATTCTTATCCAACCACCACCCTAAATGATAACAAATAAAAATATTGACATTTTTCTGTTTATTAAAAAAATGATTATGGGCCAGGCTCTGTGAGTTTGAGGTCCATAGTGAGTTCCAGAGCAGTCCTCCTACATAAAAAGACCTTGTCTAAACAACAAAAAGATGAGTATTTTTAGGACTAAGGTCAAAGCAAGACTTTTTTGGCAAGGTTGATTGATTTAATTTTGTTTTTAGTTACTACATAATTGTACACACTTAGAGAATGCAGTGTTCAGGTATGTTTGCAATCTTGGGCAAATAAATAATGGTAATTAGCAATCAAAAAAAGTTCAGAATTCAGGCCTGGTGATGAATGTCCATAATCTCAGTATTTAAGAGGTAGAGGCAGAATTGGGAGTTCAAGGCCAGCCTCAGCTATATAATGAGTACAAGGTCAGCCTTGGCCAAACGAGACCCTGTCACAAAAAAATATTTTTTAAACTAGAAAAAATAAGACATATTAACATCATCATAACTCTGATTCATGCTCAGAAGGGCATAGCATCTCTGAAATTCTTTTTTAATTAAATTTAATATATAAAAATTGTATGTTCTGTATACTGTATTCATAATAAATGAATAAATCTTTTTTAGAAAAGAAGTGTATGCTTACACACCATACATGTGTCTGGCGCCTGTGGAGGTCAGGAGAAGACCATGAATTTCCTAGAACTCACATTAGCATGGTTGTGAGCCACTATGTGAGTCCTGGGAATTGAACCCAGGTCCTCTGCAATAGAAATAGTTGCTTTTAACTGCTGAGCCATCTCTCTAGCCCCGTCTCTGAAATTCTTGTCCCAAATTCATACTCTCAGTTTAATTATGAAAAGTCATCATACCAACCCATATTGACATTATGTTTTTCAAAATAACTGAGCTGTACATTTCAAAAATCAGTAAAGACAAAGACCATCACAGATTGCAGAAGAAAAGGAGACATATAATTATATTGCAATGTATGAAACACTGAACTGGATCCAGGAAGGGAAAAAGGACAATAATTTAATCAACACAATTGCCTCCATGCATGACTAAAGTTATGGCTCCGTGATTAAAAAGAAACATCATTACACAAACGTTAATCTCTGGGTTTTGATAATTTATAATACTGGTTTTTTTAAGAATATTTATTTATTTATTTATTTTTATTTTATGTATAGTGATGTTTTGCCCTGAAGCTAGAGTTACAGACAGTTGTGAGCCATTGTGTGGTTGTTGGGAATTGAACCCGGGTCCTCTGGAAGAACAGTCAGTGCTCTTAACTACTGAGCCATCTCTCCAGTCCTGATAATTTATAATACTGTTATGGGAAATATGCAAAGTTGTTTAGGTCAAAATTATTTGGGAGCTGGGTTTGGTGGCATATTCCTTTAATCCCTGCCCTTGGGAGGAAGAAGCACACAAATGTCTGTGAGTTCTAGGCCACTCAGAGCTTATAATGAGACCCTGTCTAAAAGGGAAGGGAGAAATTTCAAAGAATAGATATTCTGAAACAAGAACACCCCCCTCCCTGCCCGCCCACGTGCATGCTGCTTTCAAGGCTGAACTTGCAACAATAGTATGGCTCTCACCAAGAAAGTGATGGGGAGAGAGAGAGAACACACCCAAGCAAAGAGGCTCTGGCCCTGTCCTTTATACCAAATGCCGAAAGACATCGCCTCATCCAAAAGCTCAAAAGGGTCAGAAAACTGCAATACAGAAAGCATGGGCTCCAGAGCTGGAGAGATGGCAATGCAGTTAAGAGCACTGGCTTCTCTTCCAGAGGACCTAGGTTCAATTTTCAGCATCCACATGGCAGCGAACATAGAGTTTACATTAGACCTGTGACAATTCCTCTTCCTTTGTAACTCCAGTTCCAAGAGATCCAATACCTTCACATAAACATACATACAGGCAAAATACCAATGCACATAAAATAAAAATAAGTGGGGTGTGGTGGCGAACGCTTTTAATTCCAGCACTAGAGAGGCAGAGGCAGGTGGATCTCTCTGTGTTTTGAATGCCCATTATGTACTTGTCAAATACAAGATTGATTTAGTTTGTGTATATAAGCATTTTGCCTGCATTTGTGTATGCGCGTCACGTGCGTGCATGGTGCCTGCGGGGTAAGGAAAAATCCCCTAAAACTACGTTATGAATGGTTGAAAACCTAGGAAGAACCAAATCAACTTTCCGCCCGTTACATGACTAAGAACTACATTTCCCAGAAGGCTCGGCGCGGCGCGTTCCTATGATGTTTAAGGCATGTCTTTTTCCCACAGCTTTAAGGCATTGCTTTGTGGGATAGGTTGTTCTTTTGCTTCTCGGCCGGCCCCTAGCGCATTGACTTTAAACTAACCTTCCCAGCATGCAGTGCGCTAGTATGGGAATCGGGACAAGATGGCCGACCCAGAAAGTGTACCACCGGCCCCTTCACCGGCCCCGATTTCTTTCGGTTTCACTCGAACGTCTGCCCGGAGACGACTACCCGACCACGGAGACGGCGACAGAAGGGCGCCAGAGGAGAAAGATTTCTTGACGACTGTGGAAGGGAAGGAGCTGCACAGGTGATACGCCGGGTCGTTCATGTTTGGGAAATGAGTGCGGTGGGCACAAGCCTCCGTACATTTCTGGAAGCATCCAGGAGTGGTGGCAAACGCCTTCACTGTCAGCACTTAGGACGCTGGCGCAGGACAGTCAGTTGAACGCTAGCCTGAGCTATATACGAGGGTATTTTTTTTAAGTTAAACAGAAATAAAAAATAATAAATTATTATTAAATTTAATAATTCAAAGGCAATAAGGAGGAGGTTTGTTAGAGAGGTGGGGGAAATGGGGCCTGATGACCAGAGGTATATATTCCTCAGAGAAAAAGTCGGTGGGACTTGAGGACATGTGCCCTTTGAGAAAGGGAAATAAGGGAGAATTACAGGACTCTTCGTGTCTCAACTGAAATATCGGAAGCTTCTCCGATTTGGAGAAGGAGGCAAATTTAGGTTTGGGGAGGTCATCAGCAGCATAATTAAGAAACTAATCTGAAAAGCCTAAGAGAGGGACTTCTGGAAGACAGCTGTTCAGAAGGCATTTTGCTAGCCTGGAACTGGGGAGAATGTCGACCAAAGATGATGACTTGTAGGTCATTGTGGTTGAGAACCTACGAATGATTCCCACGAGACACATTTAAAGGTGGATGGGGGACATGAGAGATGGTACATGCTTATAAATTCAGAACTAGGAGGTTTCACCAGGAGGACTGAGTTTATAAGAATAGTCTGGGCTACATAGTAAGGTACTGTTTCCAAAAAATGGGGGCTGGAGAGATGGCTCAGCGGTTAAGAGCACTGACTGTTCATCTGGAGGACCTGAGTTCTATTCCCAGCATCCACAGGGCAGCTAACAACTGTCTGTAAATCCAAACTCTGACACCCTTACACAGTTATACATGCAGGCAAAACACCAATTCACATAAAAAATAAAAATAAATATTTTTTTAAAAATGGGGGGAGCTGTGAAAAATAACCTGTGGAACATGGTCCATAGGACTGGGTGTTGATATTTCTACTTTCTAATACTTTACTTTTCCAACCTTTTCTTTCTGTACCCACATCAGTGTGAACCCTCCAGAAGCCCCCAAGGAACTAGTCATCCCTCTGATCCAGAATGGCTCTCGAAGGCAAGCCCTGTCCAAGAACCCTAAGCCATCCTCAGAAACTAACACTGTATTGATGTCAGATGGTGTGCTGTCCCTGGCTGTGAAGGAACTCATTGAGGGTAAGTGAAACAAACCTCCTGCTTTGCTCTGCCCCAATGCAGATAGAAGGGGAGGAAGGTATAGCCTCATTGATCCCTCCCATTCTTCCTTAGAATCCAAGAAGTCTCTGGAAGAGAGGGAGAATGCAGGTGTTGACCCCACGCTCACTATCCCCATGATTCAGAAAGGATGCAATCCCAGTGAGGAAGAAACAGACAAAGAACCTCAGGCGGAAACAGTGAGCTGCCCCTTTGCCTCCATCCTGGATCATTTCCTCTACCCTGTCTGACTAGCCTCCTCCCACATAGCAGGGAAAGTGTGTATGTCTAAAGCCTCGCCAACTAGCCTTTCTTCCTTCCATCCTTATTGGGAGCTTTAACAAATAGATAGCAGGGTGTTAAAAAAAAAAAAGTACTTGAATTCTGGAATTACCCCAATGAGGTGGGCAGCAAAATGGATGGGAAATACAGATGCCATAAGGGTAGACACTCTTTCGAACTACATTTGATTGTTTCCTCTTTTCTTCTTTCTTTCTTTCTTTGTGTATTTTTAACCTGTAGTGCTTGAAGAACACTAAGGAAACCAATATGACTGGACTGTAATGAATGAGGGATCAGGCAGTAGATGAAGACAGAGGGGGCCAGATCAAAAAAGGCCTTCTGAATCACAGGGGGCGGGGACTTTGTCTTCTCCTTCGAGTGAAAGCAGAGCTATGGGAAAATCCTGAGCAGACAAGGGTTGTAAACTGGACCCCCTCTGGCTGCCGTGAGCAAATGTGAGCAGTAGCGAAGGAAAGGAAGAAAGCAGGTAGCCCAGGGTAGAGGTGGGAAGGACACTCCCGAGTAAAGCCTGCAAGGTTAGGGTCTGATGAGACACAAACATCAATGTGAGTACTCTAAACGGCGGCAGCAGCCTAGGAACCAGCACATGTGTGGGGAATCAGTGGGTTATGTGGAGATCTGAGGCAACTTGCAGCGGATGGAGTAGTCATAAAGGAATAAGGAAATGACAGCAGGAGAGATGGGAGGTGTGTTTGGAAATAATGGAGTTCTGAGCTCAGCTTTTTAGCTTCTATTATATTTGTTTGTAATGTATCGTTTCTTTCTCATCGGTCTTCAGGTGTGCTTTGGGTTTCTTTTCTTTTTTTGAGACAGTTTTATGTAGGTCAAGCTGACCTTGAACTTCTGATCTTCTACCTCTTAATCAGGTTTTGTGTTCTTACCCCCAACCCCCCTTTTTTATTTCATTCTGTATCCATGGTAACTGTAAACTGCCATGTGGGTGCTGGGAACTGAACCTGGGTCTTTTGAAAGAGCAGCCAGTTCTCTTAAGCGCTGAGCCAGCTCCCCTGTTTTGTTTTTTGAGACAGCATCTCACTATGGAGCTCTGGTCAGCTTTGAGCTCACAGAGATCTGCTACTCCCACATCCCTATGGCATGTGCCGCCAAAGCCAGAGGTCTTTATTTTTATAGTTAAGTCTGTTCAGAACACTCCTCTTAGATCTTCATACCTTCTTCTATCATTTATCACTGATTAAATGACACGTAAGTATTACTCCTCTCCCTTTGCATTTCCTTAGCCAATTTTTTGTTTCTGTTTTTGAGATGAGTTCTCACTATGCTGCCCAGGCTGGTTTCATATTCTTGGCTTTAAGCCACACTTCTTCCTCATCTCATATATAGCTAGGATGCTGGACAGTGCCAGTGTGCACAGTACTACTTTATTTTTCTTTATAAAATGTGTCATCACCACCTGATGTATTGTACTTCCAGAATTTGACTTATTGTATGTCTTGACAACTAGAACATAAGACTCAGCAGAGGTTTTCCATGTCATTAGTTCCTTATCCTCAGCACCAATTTCCACAGAATATATCTTTAAAAATTTTTAAGGTGTATTTATTTTTTTAGTTTATGTGTATGACCTTTTCCTATATGGCTCTTAACCACTGTGCTCTCTCCAGCAACTATAGTAGGTTCTTTTTAAATACTTATTGAGCTGTGTGTGTGTGGTAGTACATATCTTTAGCTCCAGCACTTAGGAGGCCTCTGCGAGTTAGAGGCCAACCTGGTCTGGTCAACATAGAAAGTTCCAGGACAGCTAGAGCTACATAGTGAGATCCTATCTGAAACAAACAAAATAAATTGGGGATAAGGGATAATGGCCCAGATGTTAAGAGCACTTTTTGCTCTGGTAGAGACTCTGAGTTGAAGCCCTAGTACCTACATGGCATATAGCTGTCCATACCTCCAGTTGTAAGACATCCAGTGCTCTCGCTGACCTCTACTGAAACCAGGCACACACATGGTGTTCAAAGGCCATGGGTATAGGAAGTCACCTTATAAATGACAGCAAACACTGCAAACAGAGCCCCTGTCACAAGCCAAGCCTGACTCCTTTCTCCTGCCTGACCAATAGGTGCCAGAGGAAGCTGACTATGAGGCAGTCCCTGTGGAGGCCTATGGGCTGGCCATGTTGCGGGGCATGGGATGGAAACCTGGCAAGGGCATCGGCAATACTTTCAGTCAGTGAGTTTGGTGGGGGAATGGGGGTGGACAGTGGGTATAAACAAGATTCTTGTGGTTACATTTAATCTGGAGCCATCCAGGTGGTGAGGGAGGACATTATCACTCTCACCAGTTCAGAAGTTAAGTTCCACACTACTGTTTTAAACTCTGGTTTCCACAGAACCTAGGCTCAATCCTGTTATTACAAGAGAATAAACCAAAAAGCAAACAACCTCAGATTTGCCTTCAGAACAGTAAGAAGATCACACACTTATGTAAAGTTTCCTTTGTGGATCAATTTATTCATCTAAAAAGTGCAGGTGGTGGTGCTGACTTCACAGGCTTGTTGCAAGAGTTAAATGAAATTCTACTCAGAAAGCACACTTGGTAGGGTTTAATCCCTAGTAAGCCGAAATGAAGCATGTTTATTCTTTTTTTTTTTAACTTTATTTATTTGTTTGCCTAGAACTGGAACTACAGACAGTTGTTAGCTGCCATGTGGGTGCTGGGAATCGAACCCGGGTCCTCTGGAAGAGCAGAGGGTGCTCTTAACCACTGAGCCATCTCTCCCGCCCCCGCATGTTTATTCTTACTGTATAGACTTAGAATCTCTTGGTTGGGCTGGTGTGTAGCTCAGTGATAGAGGTTTGCCTAGCATGTAAATGGTCCTGAGTTCCATCCCTAGGACTGAAAAACAAAAATCCCTTTGCAGTTGTAAATCCCAAGAAATAAAGTCAAATATGACTATAATTGGTATTGAGCAGTCTGAACTGTTTCCCTTGCATATCATGTGCTTTCTTCTGAAGAGATACTGCTTTGTTTATATGAACATAATGGCACTTGTAGATGGAATGTAATAGTATGTACAACAAGTTAATTCAGTTGAACCAAATGAAATTGCTATTTTGAAGGAGCTGAAAGTATAGCTCTGTAGTAGAGTATGCTTATCATTCGTTGAGGCCTTGGATTTGACCCCTAACATCAGAAAAATAAGATAGCATTTTTATAGCTCAGAAAGTTCTAATGTGATATTAGAAAGGGTAATCTGAAGATAGATGTAGGACTGGTGAGATGCCTGGGCATGTTTACATGCCTGTAAACATGACAACCTCAGAACTAACATGGTAGAAAGAGACTAGACATCCACAAGTTGTCCTCTGATTTTCATGTATGTGCCATGGTGTGCAAGCATACACAAATAATGTAAAAGTAAGTATTTCTGGGGTGTTTGCATGCTGGCAGGGAAGTGTTGAATACGTGTCCTTCCACAAGCCTGTATCTTCTCTACAGAGTAGTGAAACCCCGAGTCAACTCTCTGAGGCCCAAAGGCTTAGGACTGGGTGCCAACCTGATGGAGGCCCAGGCCTTGGCCTCCCCTGCCTCTCACCAGCTGCCAAGACCAGTTGGGGATCGAGAGAAAGATAAGGAAGGCCAACCTCAAGGTTTGATTCCTGGAGGAGCTGTGGTGGTCCTTTCTGGTCCTTACCGGGGCCTCTATGGGAAGGTAAGAAACCAACATACCCCTGAAGCCATGACAGGTAGCAGGGAAGATTAATTGGAGGGCCAGAGTAAGGAAAAATTGTGCCTAGAAAGGCTGCCAGTGAAGCCAGGTGGCATAGTGCATACCTGTAATAACAACACTACAGAAACTGAGGCAGGGGGATCACAAATTCAAGAGCTGCCAGGGTTACATAGTAAGTTCAAGAGCAACCTACTAATTTTCTAAAGGAAAATAAACACTTTAAAGGGATGGAGAACTGGCTCAGTAGTAAAAGGCACCTAACAGAAAAAAATAAAACCATGAGAAAGAAGCAGGCCATAGTGGAACATACCTATAATACTAGCACTTGGGAGACCAAGGCAGAAGAATTTTCAAAAGCTCAAGGACGGCCTAGGATACATAACAAGCCCCTTTTTTCAAAAACTAAATAAACCACAACCAATCAAAATGCAGGGTTGTAGAGCCCAGTCCCAATAGATATATCTACAAAACATTCCTGAACATGAACCTCCAGGGACATTGCAGAAAAGGCAGCAGAAAGATTGTACCAAAGGATCAGGGAAGCGTTTGCTGTGATATTGTTGTCTCCTAGCAATATCAGAAGCTACACCCATAAAGTCTCACCAACATGACAGCCCAAAGGTGAGCTGAACAAGGATGACACCAATGAATATGCTAGACTGGACAGAGAAAAAACCCCATGAGGACTCAACCCTATACAAAAACTATAGGCAACTGAAGAAAGCTGGGGATGGGACCGGTGGGTCCTTCTCAGGGAGGAGCAGCACACCAAATGGTTGTTCAGTGCCAAACAGCCAGCCCTGAAAACACGTACAGGCAGCATTATAGAGAAATAACAGGTTATATTTACGAATACACACACACACACACACACAAATACATATATATATGAAATAACAATTGATGAAAAAAAAGAGGTTATTAACTTGAAAGAGCTGGAAGGGATATTTAGGAGGGTTTAGAGGAAGAAAGGGAAGGGAGAAATGTTGTAATTAAAGTATAATCTCAGGGGCTGGAGAGATGGCTCAGTGGTTAAGAGCACTGACTATTCTTCTGGAGGACCTGAGTTCGATTCCCAGCATCCACATGGCAGCTAACAACTGTCTGTAATTCCAAGATCTGACACCCTTACACAGTTATACATGCAGTCAAAACACCAATTCACATAAAATAAAAATAAATATTAATAAAAAAATCTCAAAAATAAAAAATAATTAAATAAAGGGAGAAAAGCAAGGGATGGGTCATCCTCAGGAGATTGAGGCAGAAGGATTACTGAAAATGCAGGGCTATCCTGAGCTGTGTAGTGAATATAAAGCCAGCCTTAGGTATGTAGCAAAACCCTGTGTCAAAAAAAAAAGGAAAAAAAAAAAAAAAAAACAAGAGAAGGGGCTGAGGAGATGGCTCTGAACAGATTGCCTACTCCACAAGCTTGAAGATTAGAGTGCAGACCCCGGAACCTTGTAAAAGCCAGGAAAGTATGGCACTGCAGGGGATTCTAGCATTCAGGAGAAAGTGAGAGATTCTCAGAAAGCAACCTGTCTATAGTAGTCTGAACTGGCCAGCTCCAGATTCAGCAAGAGACCCTACTTCAGTAAACGTAGAGCCATTGAGGAAGACACCTGATGACAATTTTGAGCCTCCACACTCCTATGTCACAATATAGCATAAAGGGTATTTTTTAAATAAGCTCTGGTAGTTGTATTTAAAAAGAGCTTTTCTGGTTTACTTTTCACCAATCTGTTCTGGCATGCTTCTAATAATATCCGAATCACCTAGCAAGCCACTGCCATTCTCTGTAGTACTTTCCACTTGCTGTACCCAATTCAATATTATTGCCACTGGCAGTATGGACATCAGTTTTGGCCAGCATGGCATAGTATTCTGTTTAGGATTGCCACAAAGCTGGCAGTTGTTGGTGAGGATAACCAATGTTGCTTTGCCCTGTTTGATCATCTTCAGAGTCTGCTTGTATCCCAGCATACACTTTCCACTCTTCATAATGAACTGGAGCCTAGAGTTGATCAGCTCCAGAGACCTTTCTGTCTTTGTGGCCATCATCTTCCTATCTTATGTTCAGGACAGACCCCAACCAAGAGCAGCCACCAGAATGGCCAGGGGGTGAGGAAGGAAGGAACTGCCACAATGGAAAGTTCTTCATGACACTATTTCTTAAATTATGTGTATACAGTGTACAGAAGAGGACACCAGATGTCATTACAGATAGTTGTTAGCTGCCATGTGGTTGCTGGGAATTGAACTCAGGACCTCTGGAAGAACAGTCAGTGCTCTTAACCTCTGAGCTATCTCTCCAGCCCAACAGCTTGTCTTATAACAACAAAAATAAGTGTATGTGTGTAGGTATGAGTACAAGTGGTGAACATTGGGTTCCCCCTAGAGCTGGATTAATTAACAAGTGGTCTGGAGCCACCCAGCATGGATGTTGGGAGCCCAGTTCAGATCAGGGCCTCTGCAAGAGTACTACTTGTCTTTCTGCTGAGCTATCTCTCTGGCCCTCTAAGCACTAGTCTTGTCGGCCTACCTGGCCCACTGCTGCACTAGGTACTCCAGAACAATCTGCTGGGCTTTTTGGGCCTCGGTTCTCAACCAAAAGGGAGAAAATGCCATATCCCACAATGTCCGTAAAACTTAAATGTTTAAAGGATGTCTCACGGTGGTTTATTTCTGCAAACCCATTACCTCAGAAGCTGAAGCGTGAGAAATGCTGCAAGTTTGAGGCCAGCCTGGGCTATATGACAAGTACTAGTCTAGCCTGGAACCTATCTTGAAAAAACTGAAAGGTAGGGAGATGTCTCTGTGTGTAAAGTGACTGAGTAGTATGAGGATGTGAGTTTGGATCCCCAGTACCCACATAAAAGGACACATGCATCTATAAGCCAACCCTGGGAAGTAGAGACTCTAGCTGAATCTCTGGAGCTCATTGGCCAGCCAGCCTAGCTGAATCAATGAGCTCTAGGTTCACTATCTCAAAAAAGGCTATGAAGCTGGAGAGATGGCTCAGGCATTAAGAGCACTTGCTTCGATTCGAGGACCTGTGTTCGGTTTCCAGCACCCACATTGCATCTCACAACTATAACTCCAGTCCCAGGACGTCCAACACCCTGTTCTGGGCTTCACAGAAGCCAGGCACACACATATATGCAGGCAAAATACACACACATAAAAACTAAAAATTTCAAAGAAGTAAGGTGGTTTACACCTGTGAATCTGAGCACTTAAAAGGTAAAGGCAAGAAGACCTCTGTAACTTTGAAGCCAGCCTGAAAATATAGTAAGTTCCAGGCCAGCCACAGCTAGCTATATAGTCTCAAGAAAAGGAAAAAGCATAAAGTGATGTGAGCATTCAAGGAAGGCACCTGATATAGGCATCTGTCCTCCACACACATGTGCACACAACACACAAACAAGTTTGTGTATCGCATATGCACACAAGTCTTCATTGTACATTTTGCTAAGGAAGACATGGGAGTCACTGGTCCCACTTCTTAGGAGTCACAGTTTGGTAGAAGAGGCAGAGGAACCATTACTGATCCTAGCCATCAAAGGTCACAGCATACAGTTGGGCATAGCACTGTACATCTTTAATCCCAGCACTGAGAGACCGGTGGATTTGAGTTATAGTCCAGCCAAGGTCACATAGTGAGAACTTCTTTGCAAAACCAAATGAAAAAGTCACAATGAGGTAAGAGACACAGAGCTCAAACCTGTTGGAGGTAAGGGCTAGACATTTTAGATCTAGCAGTTGGAGTCCATTCACCCCCGCACCTTATCCTACCCCCACCTTAGGTAGAAGGCCTTGATCCTGACAATGTACGGGCCATGGTTCGGCTGGCAGTAGGCAACCGCATTGTGACTGTTAGTGAGTATTGCCTACGGCCTGTTACCCAGAAGGAGTTTGATAGCCACACCTCACAGCCAGGTGAGATTCTTGTAGCTGGAAACTTGGGGAAGCATGGGGACAGGCAGACTCTTTCCTGATCTGGAAGGGGGAAAAGCAGTATGGGACTTCCAGTCAGAGGTCAGGCATGCGAAGGGACAAGAATTTGTTTGTCTGTTTGTTTGGTGATGCTGGGAATAGAACCCAGAGCCTAGACAGTGCTAAGTGGGCTCTATCATGGAGCCATCTCCCCAGCCTAGTGTGTCAGTTTGACTGACAAGGGGTTGCTCTAGTACCCTGTATCTTCATCCTCTATAAGCAGGAAGAAGTGGCTATGGAAACCAATTCCTACCCCCAGGAAGTCCTAGTGGATGGGAGTAGTGATCCTTTCTTTTGCTAAATATGAGACTAGGGTCAGGGTGTGTGCCAAAGGCAAGGTAAACAGGAGAGTAAAGGTTAGGGCGGGTGGGGGCAGCTTAGAGGTCCCTCCAGTTCTTCCACTGTTAGGAGCATTAGGCAGTTGACTCTGGTGTGTCTTTGCTGTGGGCTGAGTGGTTGACAGGAGCTTCCTGATGAAGGTGGATAGGGAATGGGACCTTTGGCAAGAGGACAATGGCCCTTGAGAGGAAATGTCAGTGAAACTTTCTCCTTGATGTCCCTATACTTTCTTGAACAGGCCATGTGAGCAAAACTTCCACAGAGCAGCAGAGCAGAGCAACTGGAACAGCCTTGTATCACGAGGACTCCAAGAGGAGGCAGAAGGATTCAGAGAGGAAGCGGAAACACCCTCCAGACCGGTAGGAGCCTGGGCAGGAGCCCAGGCCTCTGGGCTTGCAGAAGGCAAGGTATGGGGTGGCTCAAGCAGTCACGGAAATCTTCTGAGACAAGGCAAGGCAGGGAACAGCAATAGGGGTGGATTTTACAGCATGTCCTTTAAATATAACATGGGTGTGACAGAAACCTAAGCCGGGTGCTGGCTTTCTCCACAGACAGGATGCACCTGTGGCAAAGAGTGAGAAAGCATCCACTAAGAACAAACACTGGTTGCACAGGGACTTACGTGTGCGGTTCATTGACAAAGTGCACAAGGGTGGCCGCTATTACAACACCAAGGTATGAACCCCACCACCTGAATCCCTTCCCTCACCAAGGGGCTGGGCCCTTTAACTTTCTTTTTTTAAAAAAAAATATTTATTTATTTATTTTTTATGTATACAGTGTACAGAAGAGGGTACTAGATTTCATTTTGAGCCACCATGTGGTTGCTGGGAATTGAACTCAGGACCTCTGGAAGAGCAGTCAGTGCTCTTAACCTCTGAGCCATCTCTCCAGCCCCCGCCCTTTAACTTTCTAACATCTTAATTCCTCCTCATTCATCTCTAGATGACAATTGAAGATGTCCTGAGCCCAGATACTTGTGTGTGTCGGACAGATGAAGGCCAGGTTCTAGAAGGTAAGTCTGAGCCACTGTACCTGGGATTTTCCCATCCTAGAAAATGATAAAGGGTCTATTTTAGGGGCAGGAGAGGTGGCTCAGAGCTTAAGAGCACTTCCAGGGGACCCAGATGCATTCCCCTGCACCCACATGCCAGCTCACCACTGTCTGCAACTCCAGTTCCAAGGGAGCTGATGCCAGTGAGCAATACATGCACATGGTGCCACAGACATACATGGAAGCAAACACTCATGCACATTAAAACTTTATTTATTTATTATTTATTTATTTATTTGCCTTGGTGTTTGCCTGGAACTGGAACTACAGACAGTTGTTAGCTGCCATGTGGGTGCTGGGAATCGAACCCGGGTCCTCTGGAAGAGCAGACGGTGCTCTTAACCGCTGAGCCATCTCTCCAGCCCCACTCATGCACATTAAATAAATCTTTAAAAAAACTAAGAAAGAAGGTATTCATTCCAGTATTTAGGGGGCATGAGGCAGGATTCCTACAAGTCCAAGGTCAGCCTGAACTATAGTGAGTTCTAGGCCAACCTGGGCTGCAGTGTAAGATCCTGGTTTTTTTTTGGTTTTTTGTTTTTTGTTTTTTTTTTTTTAAAAAAAAAGGAGGGCCAGGCAGTAGTGGTGCATATCTTTAATTCCAACACTTGGGAAGGCAGAGGCAGGTATATCTCTGGGTGTTCAAAGCCAGCCAGGTCTACAGAGCTTGTTCTAAGACAGCCAAAGTTATACAATGAAACCCTGCCTTAAAATAACCACAAGAAAGAGAAAGGAAAAGAAAAAAGATTGGTATCTGAAGCCAAGAGCTGGGAAATTGGGCAGGGCTCAGGTTCTTTACAAGGCCCAGCATCCTCTTCCAGAGCAGATACTTCCTTGAAAGGGGTTACCTAAACCCTATGTATTTTTCATGTCAGATTAGCATTAAAATGACTATTTGTCCCTGTCAAAACTATTGCCTTTACAGGAAGAAGTATACTGAGCTTACCCTTCAGGGCAGTCTGAGAATATGCCCAGTAAATAGTTTCTTTAGGAAAAGGTTCCTGAGTGGAGGTTATTTCTGTGAACTCCTTGATTTTGTCACCTGTGAAATAGGTAGAGTGGGACTCCATTTATCAACAGTGTGTAAGTGGTGGTGGTTCATGCCTGTAATCCCAGCCCTAGGAAGGCCAAGAGAATTTGATCTCTGTGAGTTCAATGCCAGCCTGGTTCCCAAACAGCCAGGACTACACAGAGAAACCCTGTTTGGGATAAATGTTAGCACAGGCCTTCCTGATAGGCCCAGACTGGCCCTTGCTGTGGACCTCATTCCCCTCTTCTTTATTTGTAGGTGTGAAAGAATACATGTTAGAAACCCTGGTTCCCAAGGGAGAGAGCCACCATGTGATGGTGGTGCTGGGACCACATGCTAGAAAGGTGAGTCCCCACACCTGGAAATGAGTGGAGATCACTGAGGATCTGGACTGACCTTGCTGACTCTACCCCATCTCTCGTAGGTGGGACTTCTTCTGAGTCGGGACAGCGTGAAGAGTCGGGCTTTGGTACAGCTTAGGAGAGAAAATCAGGTGGTGGAGCTCCACTATGATGCCATCTGCCAGTATATGGGCCCCAGTGACTCAGATGAAGACTGATGTGTCGCCCACTGCCATCACCCAGGCCGCCACTAGTTGTGTAGCAATCTACAACAGATACCATGAGGAAGATGGGAGATAATTGTTCTCTCTTCCTTTGAGGTGCAAGGACAGGGATGTGACTAGATAGACCAGACTGTTTACCAAAATTTAGAGTATAAGAAAAAGCATTTTCAAAAGTGGGAGGATAAAATGAAAACCAGTATGTGAGCTGTGAATTCAGGGGAACTGAGATACTGAGGTGGAACTGCTTCTGTTCTTAACCTCATGCCCCTGCTCAGGCTGCAGGCCAATTAAGTTACCCATCTCGTACAGAGCTCACTCATAGAACAGAAAAACTATGAACTCTGTCCCTAAACAAACACTATAGAATCTGCAGTGCTGCATCTCAGAACAGCTTCCTGAGTCTGGATCTTGAATGGCTTTAGAGACCCATATCTTCCTTTTCTAAAGACTAATATATTTTTAGTTATATGGATGTGTGTGCCTATGTGAGAGTGTGCGATTATGAGTACAAATGCTTTCGGAGACCATGAGTGTTGAGTATCCCTGGAGCTGAAGTTACAGGCAATTGTAAACTCCCAGACATGGGTGCTAGGAACCAAACTTGGGTCCTTTGAAAGAGCAGCAAGCACTCTTAACCACTGAGCCATCTCTCCAGCCCAAATCTCCATATCTTAAAGGGTTCTTGCCCAGGATGATGCTAGTAGCACTTATTTTTTGAGCTTTGAGAGATAAAAGCCTGATTGACATTACTTAGGTCATAATTTAGAACCTCCAAAACTGAGCCAAAAGAGACCTTTCCTTCTTACAGTTTAATTATCTCTGTAGTTTGTCAGAGTCAGATAAAACTGACTGCTGCTCCCACTGGAAACTCTAGTAGGGGCATCTGTTGTTATCCTGATCCAGGGCAGACCTCCAGGAATGTCACTGAGCTCATAATGCACTGAAAAGAAATAGAGACTTATACCCATAAATGGAATAATGTCCAAAGGAGCCAGTCATTTATAGTCCCAAAAAATTAGCTTGGAGGTTAAAAGGTGTTTCTGGCTCATGCAGATTTTCTGCTTGCCCTAGCTAACTATATTCTAAAAAAGATTATTTTCTAGAATCCTGAACCCTTTTCCCGCTTAATGGCCCAAAATAAAAACCAACAAGAGAAGTCAGAGCCTTAGACACAGTTGCTCCTAAATCATCCTTGAAGCTGAAGTCATTCATGCAATAAATGGTAAAAAAAAAAAATACCTAATTTGTCAGCCTATGGTACACACTGAAAAATCCCTTTATGTCTCTTGATTAATTGCTATAGCTAAGACTTTGACACTGTATTAAATAAGATAGGGGAGAGAGGGCATCTTTCCTTATCTCATTCCTGACTCTAGAAAATATGCTGAGTATGTCTCCATTTAATATAATGTTGGTTTATTGTATATAGTTTTTATTATTGTGAGATGTTTTTCATATATTCCTACAGTCTCCAGAGCTTTTATTACAAAAACATGTTGAGCTTTGTCAAATGTGTTTTCAGCATTGGAAGAATGTGATTTCTGTCCTTGAGTTTGTTTGTATAGTGTATTCCATTTTCTGATTTATGTATGTTGAAACATCTTTGCCTTTTAGGGATGAAGCCCATTTGGTCATAATGTCTAATCTTCTCAGTGTATTTCTGAATTCAGTTTGTAAACATTTTGTTAAGAAGTTTTACATCTATGTTCATCAAAAAAAATGGTCTGTAGTTTTCTGTTCTTTCTTTCCTTCTCTTCTTCCTCCTTGTTTACTTGGTTTTGGTATCAAGATGATTCTGACTTCTTGATGACATGATTCTTTACCTAAACTACCTTATTAAGCCTACAAGAAAACTCCAGAGTAAGTCATAGGATAGAAATTCATTGTTAAAAATAGCCTTTCAGCACTCAAGAGGCAGAGGCAGACAGATCCCTGTGAGTTCAAGGATAACCTGGTCTACATAGAGAATTCCAGGCTAGTCAGAGCTGCATAGTGAGACCGGCTCAAAAAAAGTAGCCTTGGGGCTGGAGAGATAACTCAGAGGTTAAGAGCACTGGCTGCTCTTCCAGAGGTCATGAGTTCAATTCCCAGCAACTGCATGGTGGCTCACAGCCATCTTGAATGACATCTGCAGCCCTATTCTGGTATGCAGGCAGAAACACTGAATACATAATAAATAAATAAATCTGGGGGGGAAAGTAGCCTTTATACTAACAGGCTATTATTCTTCAAGAAAGAAAATAGGGAACATATTTCATTCAAGATAATTCCTCCAAAAATAAGTATTTAGGAATATGCCTAAATAAAGAAGCAAAAGGCCTCCACAAAGAAAATTTCAAAATATTGAGCAAAGAAATCACAGACACAGAAAATACTAGTCAGTGGAAAATTATTCCACATTTCTGGATAGACAGAATTAATGTTGTGAAAAATCTGTACTACCAAATTTAACTTACAGAATTAATGCAGTACCTATCAGAAGTACCATGTCGTAGTTCACAGGTTTAGAAAAAATTCATATGGAGGGCTGGAGAGATGGCTCAGTGGTTAAGAGCACTGACTGTTCTTCCAGAGGACCTGAGTTTGATTCCCACCATCCACATGGCAGTTAACAACTGTCTGTAATTCCAAGATTTGACACCCTTACACAGTTTTACATGCAAGCAAAACACCAATTCACATAAAATAAATATAAAAAAGAAAAAATTCATATGGAAGTACAAAAACCATGTATAATTAAAACAATTATACCGAACCTTTTAGAAGTTTCTGTCCCACCAACAAGTCCTAAATACCCAGCAGTTGCTTCCCAAATAATTTACTGTAAGACTTAATATTATTATAAATGCTGGGCCAGTATCTCAAGCATATTACTAACTCTTATATTTAAATTAACCCATAATTCTTACCTATGATTAGACATATGGCTTGATACCTTGTCTCAGTCCAGAATTCTAGTCTGGTTGTCTGCCTATACTTCCTGCCTGGCTACTGCCCAATCAATGTTTATTAAGCCAAGTGACAAATCTTTACAGTATACAAGAGCATTATCCCACAGCAGAGCCTTCCAAACTTCAAATTATACTATTGAACTATAGTGCTAAAGTCAGCCTACTACTTGAAAGAAATAGACCAATAAAATAGAATAGAGGACCCAGAAATAAAATGGCTGAGCTATCCCCACTTTATTTTTTAAAAATATTTATTTCTATTACATGTGAATTGGTGTTTTGCCTGCATGTATAACTGTGTAAGGATGTCAGATCCTGGAATTACAGACAGTTGTGAGCTGCCATGTGGATGCTAGGACTCGAACTCAGGTCTTCCAGAAGAACAGTCAGTGCTCTTAACCGCTGAGCCATCTCTCCAGCCCCTCCCCACTTTATTTTTAAGAAAGGAAACAAAAACATACTTTGGAAAAAAAAACCCTAGGAACTGGAGAGATGGTTCAGTGGTTAAGAACACTTGCTGTGGGCTGGAGAGAGATGACTTGGAGGTTAAGAGCACTGACTGTTCTTCCAGAGGTCCTGAGTTCAGTTCCCAGCAACCACATGGTGGCTCACAACCATCTATAATGAGATCTGGTGCCCTCTTCTGTACACTGAATACATAAATATTTTAAAAAAGAACACTTACTGTTCTTGCAGAGGACTAGGGTTTGGTTCCCAGAATCCACCTTAGATGGCTTACAACTTCAACCAAAGACCTTAATTTAAAACCGGAAGGGGGGATTAGATAGATGACTCAGTGGTTAAGAGCACTGAGTGCTTTTCCACAGGACCCTGGTTCAATTCCCAGCACCCGCATGGCAGCTCACAACTGTCTATAACTCTAGCTTCAGGGCAAAACATCACTGTACATGAAATAAATAAATCTTTTTTAAAAAAACAAAACAGAAACACTCAAACTTTTAGAAGACAGGTTCTCAATATGTAGTCCTGGCTGTTCTGGAACTCAATGTGTAGACCCAGCCCTTTGCCTCCCAAGTGCTGGGATTAAAGGCATGTGTCACCATGCCTAACCCAACAGAATTTTTTTGAACAGAGCACAGGAACTAAACAATGAGACTGCATGAAAATAAACACTTTCTGTACAGCAAAAGGAACAGTGAGCAGAGCCAACAGTATACAGAACAGAAGAAAATCTTCAGTAGCTACATCTCAGACAAGGGGGCTGATACTCATATTTTACTAAGAATTGCAGAAATTAAATACCAAGGGAAAAAAAACTACCAGTCATCAAAAATAGAAATGAGTCTGGTGAGGTAGCACACTCTTTAATCCCAGCACTCAGGTAGGTGGATTTCTGTGAGTTCAAGGCCAGCCTGGTCTACAAAGTGAGTTCAGGGCTGTTAACCAGAAAAATTCTGTCTCAAAAAGGTGGGAGGTGGCAGTAGTAGCCAGTGGTGGTACAGGCCTTTAATTCTAGCACTCAGAAGGCAGAGAATGCTGGATCTCTTAAGTTCAAAGTCTACACAGAGAAAGCCAAACAAAAAATGGCCAATAGCAATTTTAGAAAGTGCTGGAAGGTAGTGGCACATGCCTTTAGCCCCAGCACTCGGGAGGCAGAGGCAGCCAGATCTCTGAGTTCAAGGCCAGCCTGCTCAACAGAGAGAGTTCCAGGACAGGCTTTAAAGCTACATAGAGAAACCCTGTCTCAAAAATAAATAAATGAATGAATACATGAAAAGCATTCAGTATTCCTTACCCATTAAGGAAATGAAAATTAAAACTTTGAGATACCACCTCACTGAAGTCAGAATGGCTATCAATAAATCTGACAACCATTGTTGAAAAGGATGTGAAGAGAAAGGAACCCTTACTCATTGTTGGTAGCAGTGCAAGTTAATATAAAGTCATCGTGTAAATCAGTTTGGAGACTTCTCAAAGAACTAAAAATGGAGCTGCTAAATGAGCCAGCTGTTTCACTCCTAGGCATATACCCAGAGATGTCCATACTCTACCACAGAGATATTAGCGCCTCCATGTTTACTGCTGCATTAATCACTATAGCAAAGAATGGAATCCATCAACTTGTCCATTAATAGGTACACACACCAAACTTTTATTAGACATTTATTTTAAAACAAAGTGTTATTCTGCGCTAACAAAACAAGTAAAAAAAATTGCAGGAAGATGGATGGACTTAGAATGTATGTTAATCTCAGAAAAATGCAATATAGCCAGTAATATGTGTATATATGTAAGCAAATGTACACACGGGGCACAGTATAACAGATAATAGAACAAGAGGTTTCGCAGTGGTCGCCATCCGCCGATGCTCTCTAGCACCACACCAGCCGAAGGAGAAGGGGCTTAAATAAGGAGGTGCCCATACTATGGCTTGTACAAAGCGACTGCCCACAAATCCACCAGTGATAAATTACCAAGGAAACAACTGGCTACAAACGCCGCTCATTAAGAGTGCGCCCTCTGCTGGATAGGTGAAGAAACCTCATTGTTACAGGCCTGGTACTTGAAATCAGCAGCTATCAGAAATCCACTGAACTCTGCTAGCTCCCCTTCCAGTTCCTGGTTTGAGAAACTGCTTAGGACTTCAAAACAGATCTACGCTTCCAGAGTGCAGCTATTGGTGCTTTGCAGGAGGCAAGTGAGGCCTATCTGGTTGGCCTTGTTGAAGATACCAGCCAGTGGGCTATCCATGCTAAAGTGCAACAATTATACCAAAAGATAGCCAGCTAGCCCGCTGCATACGTGGAGAACGTGCACACTATGAGAGGTAACATTTCATTCTCATTTTTTCCTCCTGTTATCAGCAGTTATGAATGTTAGATATTTTTTCCATGGGGTCAAAAGGTACCTAAGTATATGATTGTGGGTAGAAAAAGAGGGAACAAAAATCAGGTATTAGCAGTTTTTTCACTTTCTTTTGTTTGTAAATTTTTAATATAAATGCAAGATGTAAATCATTAATGCAAGCAAAATTTTGCATTAATGCAAGCAAAATTTCAGTGAACACAGCAATTACAAATAAACCTGTTAAAAATTTCTGGACAATGCCAGCATTTAGATTTTTTTGGTGGCAACTAAATGGTGTTTGTAGTATTTTTATAATGTAGTAGATTCCATTCATTCACTATACTTTTCTGAGTTGTCCTACGTGCAAGTACATATTTTTAATGTTGCCTGTGCTGTCCCTGTAAGTTTGCTATTAAAATACATTAAACTATATATTTTAAAAAAAGGACAAGAAAGGTTAAGTATAAGGGAATGGGATGGGACTGAATGCAGGTAATGGACATGAGTTATGAAAAAAGAAATTACGATCACTAGGGATGGTTTTTATTTATTTTGTGTCTTAGAGGTGTTTTGCCTGCATTTATGCCTGTGCACCTCATGCGTACCTGGTGCCTGTAGAGACCATGAGAGTGCTTGTCGTTCACTGGAACTGGAGTGACAGTTGGGAGCCACCATTTGTGTGCTAGCGGTGAACCCAGTCCTCTGGAAGAGCAGTCACTGCTCTGAACTGTTGAATCATTTCTCTAGCACCTATTGTTACTGTTTTTGTTATTATTTTTCTCTTTTTTTTTTTTGGTGTGTGTTTGTGTGTCAATACAGGGTCTCACTATGTAGCCCAAGCTGTCCTAGAACTCAGTATGTAGAACAGGCTGCCCTCAAACTCCTAGAGATCCTCCTGCCTCTGCCCGCCTCCCCACCCAGTGCTGGGATTAAAAGCATATGCCACTATGCCAGGCTCACGATTGTTATTTTTATGAAATATCTCAACAACATTCAAGTCCCTCCCATTCTTTTCGGTCGCTCCTGTAATGCTAGGGCTCAGCATGTTAGCATGAGCATCTCCTTGAGTTTTAGGTCAATCTGGCTAACACAGAATCTTTGAAACCAGCCTGGACAATATATAGTGGGTAACCCTGTCTCAAAACAAACAAACAAACAAACAAACAAACAGGTCGCCCAGCAAGTTCTCCCTCACAAAATCTTTGTACTCTCAAACGGTATCTGTTAGCATTTAGGCATCTGTACTGCCCCACCCTTAGGGTCCTCACAGGATCTATCTTCAGCTGCAGCCGCTAGAGCACCACCCTGTGTGCATTCAAGACATTCCCTTAGCACCACCCTGTGTGCATTCACGCCATCCCCTTGTAAAAGGCAGGCACTTTCTCTCCCTTCATTTTCTTCCCCTTCTCTCCCCTCTTCTCAATAAACCTCTCACGTGGGCCCTGTTGTATGGTTTGACTTCTTTTTTTTTTTTTTTTTTTTTTTTT